>CAFUXE010000444.1:453400-487796 GCA_903364295.1 Serranus cabrilla
GCCTTTCATCTGCTCGTCTGGATCAGATGGAAAGATGACGATGTGGACAAACATGGAGGCTTTAAGTGCCTGTAAAGATCTGCTGGTGCAGTTAATGTATCTGAAGAAAGCCCTGAAGGCTCAACCTGCAGTTTACACACTAAGCTGAAGCCTTTTCTCCTTTTTCATTGTTGCTTTTAATATCATTAGTAGTTCATGTGATAATCCAAGGGATTTAACATGACATCGGTCCACCCTCAGCAGCTATAACAGCTTCAACTCTTCAGGAAAGACTTTCCACAAGGTTTATTGGAATGTTTGACAAATCTTAGAGTCCAGTGGCGGCGTGCTTTACACCGCTGCATCCGACGCTTTGCATTGCACTGCAGTGATGTATGGCTTGGATGCGGCTGTTGCCATGGAAACCCATTCCATGAAGCTCTCTACGCACTGTTCCTGAGCTGATCTGAAGGAGACGGGAAGTTTGGAGGTCTGGAGCGACTGACTCTGCAGAAAGTCCGTCATTTTACATGGCCGACCACTTCAAGGCTGAGTTGCTGTCGTTTCCAATCACTTCCACTTTTAATATTTTGGAGCGAGGAAATTCCACGACTGGACTTGTTGCACAGGAGCATCCAATCACAGCATCACGCTGGAGTTCACTGAGCTCCTGAGAGCAACTCAATCCTCCACAAATGTTTGTAGAAACAGTCTGCATGCAGAGGTGCTTGATTTTATTCACCTGTGGCCATGAAAGTGACTGGAACACCTGATTATTTGGATGGGTGATTGAATAGTTTTGGCATTATAGCAAAGCTTCATAATATCCTTATACAGTGTTGGACCATTGATGCTCTATGAAAGCTTGTAGGCATTATGCAAAAACATGATTCTCTACTCATTTATTTCTGCAAGTGATGAACACATGCTGTTATCTCTGCAGAGGCATATGTCAGTGAGACGTGTGGAAGAGGAGTGACTCACGGTTCTCATGCATTAATGCTGATCCAACAGCAGTGAGGCGCCACCTGGAAACGACACATGACACTATCAGTATCTGCTGTGCAAAAGTGAATAATAATCTGTATATATATGGTGAAATACAAATGACAGAGCGCTACAATCAGCTAGTTTTCAATCTTGGTGCAGCTGCACAGAGGAAGCAACAGGTACATTTGTTGGACTGTATGTTGGGTGAAAGAAAAACAGGTTTAAGATGGAATAAAGACGTCCAAGCAGAGGTCAGACTGCAGCAATGTGACTCAGTAAATGTAATGAAACCATCATCCTGCCAGCAGCTCATGAACTGAAGCAGAAAATGAAGAGGCAGGACACAAAGGCTCGTCCAGATCTAATATACAGGTAACAAACTGACTTCACACGTGTTGAATAGAGAAACTCTCTCTACCAACTAACGCTGAGATGAAAATGGATCCGATCTGATCAGGACTGCAGGTGTTTTCTTTCAGCCGCGTGTGAATTATTCCCTGTAATTATCCGTGTGTCTGTGTGATGTGAGGAGATACTAACCGGGTGTTAAACACATGACAGTGTTCATCTGGGCAGAGAGAGAGCTTTGGTGTCAGGCGGCTGCTTTTCCTGCTCAACGTGATTATGGAATCATGTGCGTCCGGATCTGTGCCATCTGCTGCTGGTGTCACTGGTTTTTATGGATCAGAGGAGGCAGAAATGAACCAGCGGATGGAAAACACAGCTGGAGTCGAGGTGATGTGACTGTATGGATAACACATGTATTTATCTGTTGGTTTAGGGGAACTAATTTTATTTTCAAGAAGTTAATTCCGTCTCAAAGGGAAGATTATCGAAGTAAAGGATGTAAAAATTAGTGTAAACTTTCAGACTGTGGGAGCTGAGGAGCTTTGGTGCCTGTTGCACATCTTTGTTGTTATCAGTCGCCATGTTTACTTTCACACCAGCGCTTTTATTCTGAATGTTGTTCGGGTCATGTAATCTGTTTGGATTTTCTGAATAAAGCAGCACACGTTTTGGTCTATTTTGTCAGGTTTACTCATTTTTATAACATTTCTCTCCAATTGAGTCAAATAATTCTAACATTAACCAAAAAAATTACCATTTATATAACAAAATAAAATAAAACTGGGATGAAAAGACAATACCAACGTTATGTAACTGTAGTTAATAGATCAAAGGTTTTGTTACAGTTATGAATTTCTATCCAATTGAAATTGTTGAATTTAAATTTGGTTGGTAAGATGCATAAACATGACAACGTGACTTCCTGCTGAATGTGTTTGTGGTTGTAACTCGGTTTGTGTAAATAATAAACACAGATGAACATACGGGATCTTTAAAAAAAATACACAGATCTTTAAGGACCGGCTCTACTAACTTTAAATGCAAATAAAACTTTTTAATCTTACAACCCTCCTTGACCAAATGCTGCCTGAAAATGCTCCTCTCCCGTCAGTTAAATGATCATATAGTCTCAGCTTCACTCATTAACCCTTTCTGCTAATAAACTGACTTCCTTCAGTTTGTGAACTTTGAAAAAAAGTACCTGCAGATGTTTCTTTACCGCTGTAAGTCTGTAGGAAAAGTCTGTCTGGGCCCAGTGGCGTCACGTGACAGACAGGGAAACTGTAAATCCACCACAGAGTCTGGAACAAGAGAAGAAGTAAGAAAAAGCAGAACAAATGGAGTTAGATTAACACGATGAACATCCACTCACCCTCCAACATCAGGATCATTTTTCATTTCCCTGTGAACACTCAGGTCCCTCGCAGCATGTGGCCCGATTAGTTCACCGTGTACATCAGGACGGCGCTCTGCAGCAGGTGTGGCCCCAGACAGCTGCTGACGTCGGCTAATGGGCCGGCGGACGACTTTTGGTGCTCGTGCAAAATCAGCCGAGTGCTTCCTGAACGTCACCGTGCTGCATCATCTTTCCAACAAGAGCTTCCAGACAAACGCTCTGTTTAGTTTGGTGAGAGCTGGAGGAGGAGGTCGTTGCATCACTGCAGATGTTCTTCTAGAATTCAGTTTCTGATCTTGCAGTTATTTTTCTGTTCGCATCAAACTGTTTTTAGAGCTGTGGAAACCCAGAGGAGCGCTGAGCCGAGCCAAGTCTTATCAGAAACCCCCAAAGACTGGAGCAGAAAACAACAGTCTGCCTGTTGAACACGCACACACGGGGAGGGTTGATGTAACAAGCTGCTCCATTGTGTCGGCGTGTATTCGGCTGAACCGTGACTGAACATGAAAAGCCCAAAGCAAAACCTGGTTGTTGTTTTCCTTCCCAGGTGAGTCCCCAGAGAGCTGCTGCACCTTTGAAACAAAACAATCCCAAACACATGATTGTATTCGAGAGCAAAGAGCGGCATAAACAAGAATCAAATGAATTTTGAGGCAAAACAAGACTGAATTATTAATCATTTAGTGATGTAAAATCTCATCCTGGGAGAATCTCTGCACACTCGGCTGCTAAACGTGAACTATTTTTATTTTTAAGACAATTTTAACCTTTTGTCAAGTTTTGTACATCTGATAAATCCCTTTCTCAAACTTTTTATTAATGCTGCTACAGTTTACTTTTTAACCACAAAATGTTTACATTCATGGTCACCCATAAAATATTTTTTACCTTTCCATGAAGTGATTGTGACAATGGGATTTATTCTTGACAGATAAAGGGTATATCTTCTCGAGACTTTATTAATCAATCTCTTCCAAACATATCAATTAAAAAATGAAAGCACAATTAACAGGATTGTGACATTTTCTTGTTTGTTTCATTTTGTATGTTTTTTTCACACGAGGCTCCAGAGCTGCAGGCTGCCGACCCCTGATGTAAATAACGGTTTTCTCTTGCTAGTATTGGCTGATGACATACTGTAGCATCATGTTGTCTCCATTCTGTGCATGTACCGGTTTAAAAAAACACTTTGGCTGACAGTCATAATGAACTGCATTCAGAAACAGCCATTTTTTGATGTCAGATACATATAAATCAAATTGTACTGTTACATTTTTGGCTTCAAATCCCAAATTTTACCATCAGAACACTTGAAATCATCTCAGCTGGACTAAATAGAGAAAAATGGTGGATATAAACCGTGCTCAGTGGTCCGGCTCCATTACTGTCAGCACGCTCATGATGAACGACAGTAAGTCGTCCCGTTTATTTCGGCAGCGTCACCCAGAAGACAAACTCCTGCACATTTGTTGCCCGTGATGAACAAATTGATACAGGCCGCGGTTCATGGTCCCACACGGAGGACACGGAGGTCATTTTTCATTCTGACCACTCTGATGTTACTGCGAAAAAACGCCATTTTCTCCTGATTTACTGGAATCTGTCTGTGTCTCGTGCAGTTCAAAGTCTTGTACACTAATCATCCATCACTGTGACCTTGGGGGCACAAACAGCAGCACTGATGTGTGAGAGTGAGTAATGGCACGGACGACCTTTAACCCCCGGACCGACTGGCTCGCTGCCCGCCGTCGGCACGGACGAGCAGAAATATGGATCCAGGTGGGACGTGAATATGGATGTGACTGACGCTCTGATTACATGTAAAACTGATGGATGGAGTTTGATCTGCTGTGGAATATAATTACGATGATGAATGTGATTAGATGTAAAAACGGCGTGGGCGTGTGGTATGGATGGTTTTAATCTCTGATGCCGACATGACGGGAGTTAAGTTACAGATTAATTCCTCCAGCTTTTCTGTGTGCAGTGAATTCATCTTTCTGACGGCAGCACATTATAAACGTGGATATAATTACAAACCTGAAGATAAAACACAGAGTAGGTGGAGACTGTGATAAAAGTCAGACAGTTAACTCGACTTCTGATTCCTGAACGCTTTAAGTACACTTTAAAGAGGACCGATGATAATGAAACTTATATTTTAAGACGTTAAAGTAACTGAAGAGGCGTCGCAAGATGATTAAAATGGGAGGTAGTGAGTAGTTAAATCAGTTATTCTGTATAAAACATTTCTTCTGATTCTGTTTGTTTTTTTTTACCTTAAAAAAGCTTTTACTTCTCTTAAAACTATTCAAATAAACAATCTGAGACACTAATATGCAAACAGACAATGCTTGAATATAAAGAATTACCTCTTTGCAAGTTCGGCTCAAACTTGCAAAGAGGTAACTGAAATATCTTCATTTCACAAAAAGAAACAAAAACAAACACACAATAATGTGCAGTTTGTGCTCACATTTACAAACTGTCAGTGCAGCTTTAGACTGAAGAAAAACTGATGATCTCAGCTTCTTCCGGTCGGAGCGTTCAATCACGCCTGTTTTCCTTTTCTGAGCTTCACTTTGTCACTCTGCTGTGGAGGATTTCCCTCTAATCTCCACACGAGTCCTGAATTTCTATTAACTGAGTCGAGGTCAAGGTGCAGGATGCTTCTTACTACACAGCCTCACTGTGTCTTTTCCATCTTATTGATAAAATGATTCACCATCTGGACTGACGCTGCATTAAACTTGCTCTATATTTTCCTACGAGTCACGTCAGCATCATATTTGCTGCCTTTAATCAGGGTTTGCAGTCTCGCGGGGCTTCGACAACGCCTCCATTATGAAACAATAAACGAAAACAAGGGAAACTAAAGCCCAACTTTGCCCTGTGGGGAAATTAAACTCCAGTCCTGCTGCTCTGTTTGTGAACAAACAAATAAATACAGAAAACCCATTTTAGGTTAAATAAATCTATTTGGAAAATACATTATTCATGCTCCCTTTTAGTCGACATTTAACTAGCTTTAAATTAGGGCTGGGAAGCATTTCTGCTGCCTGGTCGTCGGGTGAAAGCATTGCCCTTTTTAAAGCATTGACTGGGAAGACACTAATGAATCCTGCAACACTTTGCTGTAATCTACTTTACTCTGCTGTGTGTTTGACACATAAATCCCACCGTCACGACAGAGAAAAAACATGTTTACCTCACAGATTTGTGGTCATATTTACAGAGTTTATTTCCCGCGTAGCTCGGCTTAATAAAACTGTTTTCGGAGCGTCTTATCAGAGCACAAAAACACACAACAGATGGCTCAGTAATGCTGTTTATCCACAACCTGCCAGGATACTGTCAGAGCATCTTTGTACCTCTGCCTGTCACCTGGATTAAAGGTAAACTGGAGCTAAATTGAACTATATACGTAGCTGCTGGTATGAGTAAGACTTGGTGAAATCCCTTTAATCTTGTAGAATTGGTGTGCAGGAAAATAATAAATAAAAGACAAAGTTGGAGAGAAGCTGGCTGACAATGGCTGGGAAATATCGCAGCAAATTGAAGATGGAAAAAAAGGAGCAGAGGCAGTAATTTGAGAGGGAATGAGACGGGAGAACCCCGCTGAGCAGGAAATAGCTTACCATCTCTGTGTGAGAGATAACAACAAATAGGAGGCTTCTGTAAATGTCAGCCTGCAGGTGTGTGTAATGGGAGGTGTGCCACGGGGTGAATGAGAGACTTTAGCAGGAGAGAGCCTTGTGACATGGACTATAATGGGGCAGCTTTAGGTGACACCTGGAGGAGGACGGAGGCTCCGACTGGGATAATTATACATGATTGAAAACATTATCGTAGCCATCGTGGGAACTCGAAAGTGAGTCGAGCACATCGCATATCGCCTCGAGTCCAAGTCGTTAAGGGAGCCAACATGAGAAAATTTGGCATTTGGGCATCTGGAGGCGTCTTTTCTGAATGATATTAAAATAGAGCCGAGGGAGCCGAAGCTTCAAATGAACTCAGGATGCAAACAGGAACGTGCTGCTTCCTCCAGCAGAGCGGCGCCACGTCGGAGCTAAAGCTAAACACTTTCTCTTCCTTAACAGGATCAAGCTGCTGTTCTGTGGTCTAAAACTTGTAATTTTACAATTATCCAGTTTTTTAATCTTGGTTTTTAGTCAAACAGGTGTTTACTTCATTATGAGACGCCAAACACACACAGAGCAGCCATTTAACACACTTTATATGATAATAATTAAAACAAAGCTGATACATACTCAAAGTTCAAGTATCTCAATATTGTACTTAAGTACTGAACTTGACTAAATGTAATTAGTTATCCTATGTGTCGTTTGTACAACAACTCATTCGGACTCATGCAGGTGGCAGCGCCCTCTAGTGGTGATTATGAATGTGTGAGTGAGAAAACTGAGTATAAAGCACAAAGTCGCTTTTAATGCTATAAGTCAAACTAACTCAGGACTTTCCTTTCCTTTCTCATGAGAAAAACTAAATTAAACAATGTTATCTGAAGTTACCAGTGAGCCAATCCATTTTAAGTACCTTTATAATTCTACAGCTTTAGTTACCTTTCAGGTCGAGATTTAACATGAAGAAATAAGATCATTTGAAAATAATTATGCCTGTTTATAAATTAAACCTCATAAAAGTATAATAAGTAATAAAACTGAAAGTAATGTTCCTTAACTTCTTTGTCACATTTTCCTTCTTGATAATATTAAAGGTATACTATGCAGGATTTTCCTAAAACAACAACAGAAATAATAATGTATGGACACATACAAAAACTAGAGAATATCCTGCATCTCGCTCTGATGGATCTGAAGTCCACTCAGAAAACAAACCTTCTAAGAGTTGTTTGCTTGCCGTCTTGCAGGCAGACCTGACAAAGCACGAATTCAGACTTTTTAAACATCGGCATCATGTGGTAATTATTTTGGCACATGACGAGAAACAAAAGGAAAGAGGTTTGGCATTGTGTACATATATATAACTGATAGCATAAATCGGTAAAAATTTACATTCCTATACCATGCAGTTAACTGTTTCTAGCAGCTGTCAGCGAGGTGTTTGTCAGAACCGTCTGAACGATGGGTGAAAAGTTTAACAGAATTTTCCTCCGTGCCAATCTTCCGCCTGGTGCCACATCGACGGCTGTCACCTGTCCTCTGATTGACTGAATCTTCCAACGGGGAGACAGATCGAAGAGGGCGGAGGGAAGGCAGACACAGGAAGGCAGGAGGCAATGAAAAGTGAAAGACAGATAGTTTAAACGGAGCAGAAAGTCTCTGGGTCTGCACAGAATATTTATCAGATCGCTCAGCGGGCTCGCAGCTTCGGTTTAAGAGCACCTTGACTCTTCCCACCTCTCCTTCTTAATGGGAGATAACACCGCTCTAATCTCTAATGGAAAAATAACAGTCCCCGGAGAAACAGAGCTAATCTGTGACAGGAATAACGGCGGCGGAGGACAACTTTTTAAACATGGCTGCCTGCAGACGCCGTGTACTTTTAAAGGATTATCCTCACACTTGTCGCGTCTCTCTCCAAAAACATTTCCGCTCCTCCTCTCCGCCGGCCTCCACACAGAGGAGTCTGTGTTGATACGTATCCGTTATCTGGGGCCGCGCCACCTCACAACCCCGCTACCCCAATAATGAATAGATTTCCTAAAAAAGGCTTCTGTTTCCCCTCTGCTCGCTCTTATCAGCTGTGAGGACGATGGGAGAGGCTGCAGGCCTTCGACACGACACAATCCAGACGACCTCCACTATTAATTACAATCTTTGTCTCCAGAAAACCCTGCAAGCTTTAAATCTCTCTGATAAGCAGGTAAAGACTGAAATCAGATAAAGAGTAAAGACAGATCATTTTAAATTGATGCAGCTGATTAAATCTTCAGTACGTCTCATGTTTACTGATGTTCATATTGTAATTGCCTCTAGTGTTCCTCTTTCTACCTCTTACATACATAAAATGTTGTTCATGCTCTGTATCCTTCTGTAGGACGAGATAGTGACAATAAAGATATCTTATGTTGTCTTATCTTGGTTTGTTTACATTTTCCAAAAGAGCAAAAATGTTTTTAACTTCAGGGTCAAAGCAGGATCTATGATGCTTTAAGCCCTGAAAAACCATTATGTGTCAGCGGGGAAAAGGTTGAACATGAATAAATGAGGTCCAGTTCAGACAGAGAGATGCAAAGTCTACAACAAGAATATTGCAAGTTTGACAACATGCAACGTAGCCACAATATTCCCAGTTTAACTCTTTCCCATTCCCAGTGTTTTCATGCTCTGAACAGCATCATATCAGACCGGCCATAAGATGGGTCAAAGGTTTATGGTCAACCTGATCTCCCACATAAACGACAGTATAGACTGTTAATCAAAACCACCCATAACGACACACATGAACTCTAACCCTAACCCTGTGTACCACCAGCTGGAAAGAAAATATTTAATTACCACAAGACAAAGAAACTTTTCGTAAACATTTCGTTAAATCTCAATTTCTGATTTCTGGTTTAAATACTTCCTCAAATGCAGCCCCTTCACTCATACTTAATATTTACTCATTTTGTTTGCAATGTAATTTTGTTTAGATTTCCAGCCTTTCATACAGTATTTGTTCTCACAAGTTGCTGTATCGTTAGCATGTGCAGCTAATGTTTCTAAGAGCACACACGTCAATGGAGTTTCTCCTGAGTCACACCTGTCTGTGCCGCTGTTACTCACAGTTCAACTCTCTGAGACGCTGCAGCAGGAGAGCCAACAAGAGGAAACCCATCTGTCCTCTCATTTAGTTCATTCATTTCCTCAGCCCGCAGCTTTGACTGGAGCAGAGGTGGAGCAGGTTTTACTTCCACCTCAGCAGGTGATTTCCCTGATTACATGTCACTAATGCCGCCTCCTGTGGCAAGTAAACAAAACACCATGTGAAGAGCCTGGATATCTGAGGGGAAGCCCCGCCTCTCCTGTCTTCTCTCTACAGAGTTATTTCCAGTAAAGACATAAAATGCCTAATAAACACGTTTGTCATGGCTTGTCTTAGCTTAATCCAAATAAAAAGGTGCTGTGCCGTCTCTGCCACCACTTATAAACTGTAAAATAAATTAAATTACATTTTACCGCAGCATCTCCTCTCCTGCTGCTGTTTCATCATCGGCTGATAAACATTTAACCTGCTGCCTCACGAGTCGCCCGCTCTTCATTTTAAGGAGTTTTTTTCCGAACTCATCACTACGCAACAAGCTGCACAAACACATTAAATCCTGCAGACTCTCTGTGGCATGTTTGGCCAACCCTGAACTAGATTATAATTATTATTAAAGCTAAATATGATCCAACAACTTGATTCTTACCTGTAGTGGTATTTATCAGTCTGGATTGTTGATTGTTGGGGATATCCGCTGCAGAGATGTCTGCCTTCTCTCCTGTATAATACAAAGAGTTAGGACACTGTAAAAAAATAAAGGTTTCTCAGTTTATACAAAAAATATACTGTCTTTGCACAGTTGTTAATTAAACTGTTTTTCACTACAAATAGATACGCCTTATCAGGAAAGTGCATACGTCAGGAAAGCAGCTTAAATGTCATGCATATTCTAGTCGTACTTGTTGAAAAAAAAACCAGATGTGAGAAACTGATACATGTACATGCACTTGAGCTTGACTTTATAAGATAAATCTGCCGTGTATTCTTTATTCATTCTGGTGCACGTGAGATGATTTCTGAGCGCTCTGATAGACATTTAACTTTGTACTGCTCAGCTCCGTCCATAACAGTAAAATGCATTGAAAGAAAGCTCTCTGTTTGCTCTCCTCTGCCATCAAACCACGACATAAACGCATCATATCAGCTGATATCTCAAACAGAAAAAACTTGTATTTTTTTCACTACATGAGAACTTAGAACAGACAAAAAGAACATCTAATGTACCAAATTGGATTTTGTTAGTTTATCTTGACCTTTTGAAACAAAATAATCTAAGTTCAAATGTCCATTCACTAGTTTGTTTGTTTTATTATCAGTAAATCACAGTATAATGTCTTGTTGCAGGTACATTAACAATGGCTGCACGCTCACTCACTGACTGGGCTCTTAATGGTATGCAGCCATTGTGTTAATGTATGTACACCTGTGAAAATATCCGCCGTGAAAAGGTTCTATTAGTGAGATGAGATTGATTAAGAAAATAATTAATTGGGCCTTTAAGACTCGTCCTCTCCTCTAATATTGTCAGAGAAAAAAAGACAACACGTACTTGAATGCTAATTAGTTGTAATGAGCTGTTCGGTGTCAAATGTCTTCTCGACTCGTCTCAATTACCCAGCCCACACGTGGATGAAGTGAAGTGCTTTCATCAGATGAATGAGAGAGAAGCGGAGGGGGGGTGAGGGTGGACGGACTCTCTCCTCGTGCTGCAGGTGGGCTGATGAGTAGCAGGACAAACTAATTACTCGTCTGTTTGAATTCAGTGAGAAACTTCTCCACAGCCGCTCAGATTATAAACTGTAGGTGGGCGGGATAATTACCAGCAGCCTGCTACGAGAGAGATCTGAGAGACGAGATCTTTTCCCTCCAGCAGAGACTCAGGACCAAACATGGAGGGCTTCAAGTGGAAGCAGAGAGAGCGTCCACTGTTACTCTGCTGCTGTGTGACGAGATGAGATCCTCTCATGGCTTCATATCTCTGCAGACAACTGACAACATCATGAACTAAACTCAGCTCGACTGCAAAAGTAACAAAAGTAGGAAATCAGAGTTTTGCACAGTTTGGGCCTGAAAGCGTGCAAATTAGGATTGATTTGGATCAAAATATACTCTATTCTCAAAAGATGTAGCAGCTGTTAATCTGTTCGGACACTTTGAAGACATTTTTTATCGTTCACTTGTTTCATATTTGTTTGACAGCTTGATATTTATAAGACAGAAGAGGGAGCAGCTGGTCAAACAGAAAAAGCAAAGAAGAAAAATGTCACATATTACCTTGTGGATCCTTGTTATGACGTATTTTGACATTTCTGCAGGGACATAAAGTTGTGTATCGTCTGCATAAAAAAGCATATGCAAATGACTAAAGCCTTGAGGAACACCCAATTTTACATCAGAAAATTCAGGGATTGAAATAAATGAAACTATGAGATCACTGTCTTCTGGATAATAATATGCTTTGCCAAGTGGCTCAGAAGTATGCCACAGTGGCTGCACAATTAAATGAATCACAATTGGAATGTTGACTCGTGCAATTATCCAAATTGCAGGACAGAAGGAAATTGCAATATATGTGTCAGAATATAGTAATGTTGTGCTGCAAGATGTCCCAGCAAACAATTAATTTACTGCAGAAAACAATAATCTTTGTTTTGTAGAGATCTTGACAAAATAATCACACCATGAAAATAAAAAAAAACAGAAAAATCTGTAATAATTTTAAATATTATGGAAAACATTATCGTTATCATATGAAACACATGTCTCAACTGAAATGTCAGTAACAAAAAGGAAAAATAATATTTTTTAGATCATTGCAATTATACTTTTTCCCCAAATGGTGCAGCTCTAATCCACAGGGTCAACAGAAACCAGATATAAATGTATCAAATAGTTTGTTTTTGCAACAACTGGCATTAAATTAATCAGCAACGGCTCTTCCAAGTCGTTCTGATATGACAGAGAAGATTGGAAATTCAACAATAGCTTTTCCAAATTTGCAAATCAATGTTTTTTCAAGCTTTTATTAAAAGCAGAGGGCGCAGAGCCGTTAAGTGCTCTTGTTAGTTTGTCGACCCACAGGTACGCTGCAGGTAATTCAGCCCACCTACACTGTGAAGAACATCAGAGAGTGTGATTAAATCGACACAGAGACTTTAAAGAAGGAGCTGACGGATGGTGAAGTCTATTAGATCATTCAATACTCGCTGTTATACAGAGGAGAATCATTTTCAGCAGTAATATAACTGCAGCAGGGAAATGACTCCGAACAATAAGATGCTCTGAATAGACAGAGGTCTGTATATGTGGGATGTATTAAATAAAAGCACAGTATCAAGAATCAATTTAGTTTTTTCATTCAGTGCCGTTTAGAGCCCTGAAGACATCACAATATAAAGTTACGATCTAAGAATCTAATTTAGAAACAAACTGAAGCTGCGGCATCACCATAACGCAATAACACCACGGCACCGGCGGCTGTTTGATGAGCTTTAAAACTCTTCAGGGTCTCAGTGATTTTATTTCTTCAGCTCATCTCATTCCTCCTTCTAACACACTTGAGGAAAAAAAGCAAACTTTAATCTTTGAATTTGATTCAGCATATTTATAATAAGATTATTACAGTGCCAGCAGTTAATGGGGACTATTTAAAAACTCACAGGTGAAATCATAAAAGGAGCTGTGGCTGCTAAACCTTCACAAATAAGAAAAAAAGAAACCACGCAATTGTCAAAGTAACCGCAAACTGTGCTGACAAGTTTGAGTGGAAAGTTGGCTCCTTTCAGTGCAATCAAGCCGCTTTGCAAAACAGCTCAGTTCTCAAAGTTCAGCACTAATAGCAGCGTGCAGTTACAGTGAAATTAATAGCTTCTTCAGAGAGTTGGTGGTCACTGAAGCGCATTAATGAGAAGTGCCACAGGTGGCACTGAAGGATATGTTTTCTTTCGTCCTCCACTTTAAATCATGCCATCTTCTGTACCAGTCTGAAGCTCTGCACTCAGAACAGAAGCAGCTCTGACAGACTGTTATTAAATCCTAAATTCTTTCTGTCACATTTAAACGTGAGAAAAACACCTCAGCAGTCAGGACCTGCAGCTCACAGTCTGAAAACCTCTGTCAGAGTTCTGCCTGCTGCGTTCTTGGCCCGACAGCAACATTTGTACTTTGCACAGATAACTGCAATCAGATGCAATAAAAAAGGGCAAATTGCACTCAGCTGCAAAACATAATGGGCATGTTCATGCTGTTATATCTTTAGCATAATATTTGTGATGTACAATTTATGGTGCTAACAGCGGCCGATTTACATACTTGGTGAATTTGCCCATCAGAAAATAGGACCTTGCATATATGATTTACCTTAATTTCTTTGAATGGTTCATGAATGAAACCTGGGCACATACAATGACGAGTGAGCACAAAACTGTTGGTTTCCTCAGTGGAGCTGCTGATGAAACACTCTCCTGCCTCATGGAGGGTAAACCACACCATCATCTGCATCATGTGAGAGATACAGAAACACCAAAGTGTAGAAATACTACGTTACCGTTCAATTAAAATACATGTTTGAAGAGTCCTGCTCAGGTTTTATCAGAGGATCATAGAAACACGGCTCAGGGTTCAGATCACAACAAGGAAAAGGCGTCAGCTGCTCACATCAACATGCAGATCGTCCTGCTACAACCGCACACTCACCCTCCGTCATCAGAGCAGACACTCATACAGCTGGATGCAGCAATAATTACAGCTTTTAAAGCTGCTGTTTACAGCAGGGAGGATGAATTAATGAGGGATTTACGTCGTGTAAAATGGTCAACATGCCAAGAGGAGGAAGAAAGAGAAGCAGAACCAATCCACTGTGATGACACAAAGAGAGGATAAATGATGATGGAGGTCTGTTTCATTACAGCGAGCATCAGGCTTCACTGCTGCCTGTTAATGTGACTTATAGATCTGACCTGTGCCACTCAGCCGGCAGATTTAGAAAACAAACACAAACAAAGGTAAAGAGACTCAAATAGAGTTTAAATTATTAATCAGCATGAAGTAGTGCTGCAGTAACTCTGCAGCTGTCAGCAGCACTGAGGTGAAATAAGTCTGCACACAGATGTGTGTTGGTCCTGGAATAGCTCCGTGTCCTTATCTAGATCTAGCCAGCTCACAGAAGATTTACAACAACAGTTTCAGGTCATAAAAGTCAACAAACGTTGACTTTTATGACCTGAAACTTGAAAGGAATGTTGCCTTAAAATGCTCCTCTCCCTTCAGTTAAATGATTATATAGTCACAGCTACACTCATTAACCCTATCTGCTAATAAGCTGACTTCCCTATCCTATCAGCCTGTCCATCATTTCACCACAGAGGCAGCTCTGTAGCTTCCACCACAGTGTGAATGGAAAAAATCCAAAAAACATGAGCTGCATTTAATCCCATGAGCAGCTTGAATGCCAGCGCGGATGAAATGTGTTGCTTCAGCTGATTAAAGGTTGTTCAAACGTTAACATAGAGCTGCAGCCCGGTGCTATTTATCATCCTATCAAAGACATTAATTGTGTACTGCGCTGCCAACAGATGAGACCGAATCTTTTATCACATTTAAATTCGAGCTGGCAGTAGATGAGTTGATCCTCGCGCTGTTGAAGTTTGTTTTTTCTCAGCGAGTCTTTGATATCGCTGATGAGGCTGAAGATGTCAGTTATCAGCTGCACATCTTGTCTCTGATCACACAACCACTAAGAGGAGATTTAAATGAATCAAACAGGGATCAGTGATCTGAGGCGGCTGAATCATCTCGGGCGTCTTGAGTGTTTAAGCGGGCGCAGAGGCTAAGTGGCTCTTCACAGAGAATCACTTTGACGTCCTCTGCTCCCGGATGCTTCGCAGCTTTACATATTTCCCTCATCTCTGGTCCGCTGGATGTTAGCAGCTATCAGAAATGTCAGCGCTGACGGATGTGTATCCTCCCACACTGCGGTTTGAGGCAGCAAATATAAAAGATGGAAATGTATGGAAATGTTCTCGCTTGTTGAGTGGGAAGTCTTCGCTGAGAGCTCGGTGGTTTCATTTATTTCAAAAAGAATCCCAGTACAATAAAATTTCCTTTTCATTTTGCTGTGGAGACACACGTCAGCTTTGTCCTTCATTCATGGAAGAACAAATCGGTTTAGGGCACAATTACAGCGTATCCTGCAAACATTTATTCCTTTGGTGAATCATCAAAAGGAGAAAAACCTCCAGCTACAAAGAAAATCAGAATCTTCTTTATTTTCAAACAGGATTTTGTTGATAACCAAACAATCAGGATGTGGGAGAAATCTGGATATTTCTACGGCTTTTCATTCAACACCACAGTTAAACTGAACAGATTCAATCCGTGCATTTTTCGGAAAAACTGTCTGTTATTATCTGTTTGTGACATTTATTCAATTGGAAACTGTACAAAGACTATTCTTACTGATCATCTTTTGTTTTTCTAAAATACACACTCACGTTTCATTCCCAAACTGATGCATTGTGTTTTTATTTACATTTTAAACAGCATCCAAACTTTTTTGGATGTGTGGTTGTAATAGCAGGTTCAGTTTTTACAACTTCCGGTAGTCACATCACCCTCGTAATTACTTCACTTCCTGCATTTACGTACATTTATTTCCTGTTTAAACTATCTTTTATAACACCTAACCAGGAAGTCTTTTACCCTAAACCTAGCTCAGTGGTATTGTAGCATAAATTCACAGAAACTGCAGCTTTTTTTTTACAGCCATGAACCATACGTGTCTGTAAAATGACGTGTGTACTGGGTGATTGTACTGACACACGAATGGTTTGGTTGTTTAGGTTGGAGATCTTGCTGTTTAACTCTATAACTCTGCAGTATAACTTATCTCTACTTAATATATATAACTTTAATTATATTTTAGCTTCTGTGACACCTGTTTTTTTCTCCTCTCTTTAATTTTTAAGGTTTTGTTGTAATTGAAATGTATTCATGTTTTTCTGCCTTTTGTCATGATGCTTTTATCATCTTGTGTCGAGCACTTTGAATTGCCTTGTTGCTAAAACGGCCCGAGTTATCTTTTAAATGTGAGTTTAACCAAAAATATTGAAAATACTGGCCAAAATTGGGATCTTCAAATGTCAAATGTTGGGATATTTTGTTGCGTGACGCTTCACTGAGGCTGAAGGTGAAACATCTGTTTTCACTGCTCATGTTCAGCCTGTTCTCAGTGTTCCTCTCTGGATCTCGATAAACATTTGATTTCGCTGTATTGTTATGCCGCGTCCTCCAGCTGCGCTCACGCTACAGGATTATGTGGCTGTCAAGGTTACCTGTTGCGTTCCTTTCAGCAATCAAGTGCTGCACTGCAGTGAGTTGTGCTGCAGGACGGAGGACAGACGCTGCTGCTGCTGCTTCTTCACCAGAGGATGAACTCTCTGGAATCAAGACTACAATGTGTGGCTTCAGCTGTTGTGAGGTGGGGGAACAAAAGAAAACACAAACAAAAGGATGAATAATGCACTTTGAAGTTTTAGCAACTTTTGTCATTAAAATCCCATCTGCGCTTTGGTGTGTTTGATAAACAGCTGCTGTCGATCCAGCACTCTTTACACATGAGCTGAATCAACACATGGAGGGGATTTGCTTCGTTTTCAAGTTTTTAATATCAGGCTGTTTTCATTATATTCGTGTCCGCTTGACACAGTCTCTCAGATTATCTCTGTCTCATTCTGATCATCTTTCTGCTCCCCACAATCCACCTGTCAGACCGAAGCAGATTAGCATTTCAAAAACACATTAACTGTCTCTGCGTGCTCTGCGGCGAGGTGACAGACAGCCGCGGCGTTACAGAGTGCGCGCCGCTGTCAGTGTTAAAAGCTTTACTCTTCAGAGACACTTAGAGAGCTGGGAGAGGAGGCTCCCAGCAGGCGGCATTCAGCGGGGACGAGAAAAACTTTCACAACAACCTGCACAAGCCTTTTTATGAAAGTATAGGAAACTAGAAACGTTAAGTGCTCGCAGATGTCATTTTGTTCCCTGCTTCTGTTGTGCAATCACGCCACGATGAAAAGAACACGAGAGAAAATAAGTATGGCAAAGAAAAAGGAAAATAAGTGGAAAATGAATCCCTACTGTTTAAAAAGTCTCCAAGTCCAGCAGCTGCTGACTGCATTGTACCTTTCCTCAAACAGCATGTTGACTTCACACCAAAATTCAGGAGAAACACGACGTCTCTGGAAGAAAATCACTCATGAAAATGTTTAATTCATGAAGTAAGAAAATCATCAAACAACGTCCTGGCATTTGGTGGATGTTTGCAGGCTGCAAGGACTCTGAAAGAGCCTCCATGTTTCCACACAGGGGTCAGCAACCTGAGGCACGGAGCCACCGAGCAACAACTGTGCAAGAGATTTCAGAAAATGTTGAAGTGCCAAATTACCTCTTGGATAAGGACGGCAGCTTTCTTGAATAGTGCTCATGTTTCTGTTTATTACACGTAATTCTCCCTTTTTGACATTTGCTGCTATTGAAACATTTTGTAAATGACTGAATGTCATTTAAATCACCGATTTAATTTGTAACCACAGCGGGAACTATTTGTTAAATTTATTCCTGATGAACATGATTGCTGGAAGGTTTGTAGGGTTAATGTTTTCAACTCTGATATGATGTTTTCATATTCTTTTAGTTCCTCCAAAAGTACTAGATTGACTAATTACCAGGTACTTTTTCAGTCAAAACGCAGCTTTACACCGCTTTCAATTGTGATGCTTATATTTATACATGAATGGAAAACATAGGCTAAATAAAACAACGAATCCATTGGAGACTTAAGTTCTGATGTAGTGTCACAATTATTATGTTAAACTTAATGTTGTTATGGGACACTGATTAATGAGAAAATGTAAAAATGGCACTTACTATTAAAAAAGGTTGCTGACCCCTGCTGTAAAGAGTGCACACTGTTACTCCTCCAAATCACTGCACACAACAACAACAAAAAAAGCATTAACAAACCACCAGCTCTTACAGAAATACTCTTCCTGAGGGCCTAATCACGGGTCAAACAACTCCACTACCAAGTCAGCAAAACGTCCATCCATTCTCGTAGAAACATCCAGTCACGGCTCCAGGCGCCCTGATCCACGGAAAGAAACTGTGAATACTAAAAATCACAAAAACAGAACTCTGCTTCACAAAAAGAGTATTTGTAACCTTATTACCAATATGACAGAGTGACATTAGTTAGCTGTAGACATCACTTCCACATTTACATTTTCTGGATATTTACAAAGATATCGACACTGTTTCCGTTTCAGTATATACAACATGTACAGGAAAAGACAAAACTGTGTGCATTGTTCCTTTTTTGCGTTCCATCTCCACGCTGGAGCCTCGGAGAAGTCTCTGAGCGGCTCTGAGTGCAGTTTAAGTCCCGAGGCGTGGCAGGACTCCTCCTGTCTGCAGCCACTTCCTCCCGTCAGATGAAGTACTCCTTTGGGTTTTCACAGGAGACGCTCTGGGAGTCAGTCTGGTTGTTGTAAGTGAAATCTTGGCTGTCCTCCTGTTTGACCCCCTTCACCTCCTGGTTCCGGTACGTTTCTTTTCTCCGGTAGAGGAATCTGGCGGTTACTGCCAGGCCGGTCACCATCACAAAGATCACCACTGCTATGACACCTGCAAGGTAAACGACATTTACTCTGACAGACTCACACATGTTGGGAAATATTAGTTTGATTTCTTACCAGGATTTATATGAGAAGACTGAGATCGGTTTCAGCACTGGTCGTTCAGTGATGTGTTTAGATTAAATCATACATTAAAAAAAATTGAGGATTTTGTTTTATTAATCTGGTTTCATCAAAAGATACGACAGTACCCTCTATGAAAGCTTCAGATGTAAAAAATGTTTTTCCCATTTCATTTTTTATTTTATTTATTTATTTAGGCATTTTATTTATTAATTATTATTTATTTATCTATTATTAATGTATATTTCTTTTTTTAATTTTTTTTTTATTCATCGTTAAATGTATTAATTTATTTTTTGCATTTCATTTTATTTTATTATAATCTTTTATTCACCATCAAATGTATATTTCATGTATGTATTCATTATCAAATGTATTTATTTATTTGGGAATTAATTTTTTTAATACTATTTTTATATCATGTTTTATTCATTGTTAAATATATTTATTCATTTTGGCATTTAATGCAATTTTTATTAATAATAAAATGTATTTATTTATTTGGGATTACATTTTTTTAATAACATTTTTATATTATGTTTTATTCATTGTTAAATATATTTATTTATTTTGGCATTTTATTTTACAGTATTTTTTTATTTATTACTAAATTTATATTATTTTCTAAAAATCAATTGATTCATTATTAAATGTATTTATTTATTTATTTTTTGCATTTTATTTTAGGTTTTTTATTAATTGTTAAATGTAATTATTTTGGCAGCTTCCACGCTTGTAGATCAATAATAACAAATTACAGTTTACATATTAATCCATTAAAAACAATGATTCAATGATATAATAACATCACTTTACATGTACTTGAATAGAGTATTTTCAGGTATTGAGTAAATGCTGTGAACAGTTCTCCCAGCAGCTGAGCAGAGCTGTGACATTCGGACGTGTGTTCATCTCTGTGAATCCTGGAAAGCCTTGTTGCTTGCTGACTGACATGCTGACTTTCTGCAAAGTAAATCCATCACAGTGGACTTTGGTCACAGAGCTTTGTGAAACCACTGTGATGATTTCTGCCCATCTCTGCCTCCCCTGGGACCGCGAGCTCTTTTGCCCCGCAGTCCGGTTTGTTCCACTAATCTAACTTCAACGCACAGCGAGCAGAATTTCACATATTTCTGACTCTGCTGGATTCTTCTGTTCAGCACATTTTTATTACCCAGAGAAAGTTTCATTTAATCGCAATTCCAGAATACAGCTGAAATCAATTTCGCACTGCATTACTTTGGTTTGCATTTGAAGATAACAGTGTGAAAGTTTCTCCATCTGCAAGTCATTTCAGCGGAGGTTTAATTAGTTCAGCTGTCCTTTGTGCACTGAGACACAGAGTCTCACAGATTTAATGGACACTTTTGAATTTCTTTTCTGACTCTCCACACGCTTTTAGAAACCAATAAATCTCTTTGAATCCACCTGGCCGGGCAGGAAAATGAAGCAAAAGCTTTTTACTTTTGATGTTTTTTTTCTTTAAGTCTGATTTTGTTCATCAATAAAATATTGAGTTTAATCTCCGACTCCGACGGTTAAAAGAAGTCTGATAGGAAACATAATAAAACAAGGTGAAACAGTTCAGTACCTCCAATCAGAGCCGAGTCAGTCCTGATGGCATTGACTAAAGGTTCACCTGAACCCACTGAACCAGACTGATCTACAGCAGAGAAACAGGAAAGGAGGGAAAACAAAAGAGAAAAGAGAGGAAAAGATAAACCAAACGGCACCGAGCAGAAGAAGAGGAAATGCAGAAATAATTTGAAGAATTCTTGGAGAGAAAATATGATAAGAAAATAAAAACAAACGAGACACAAGGAGAGAAATTTCAGCGTCACAGCATCATCACTCAGAGCAGGCAGGGAAAACAGCAAAGTTATCTATTAAAGCAACATGAAGCTGGAAGAAAACCAGAGGAAAGACGCTGGAAACTCCCCTCTGTCGCCCAAATTAATGATCTAATCAAGCACATTGTCACGAGTCTCCTCAACAAGGTGTACATACTGAATGAGCCCGCTGCACGGTTTTAAATAGCAGCTTCTACCAAGAATAGATACACACACACAGAAACACACAGGTTTGTTTCACACGTCGTCTTCAGGGCAACATCTCATTTCAGTCTTGTCAGCCTTTTAGCCCACCCTCTATTACACACTTACCTAAACACAATGTTAAAAACAGGGTCAGCAGTTATCGAGCCGTGACATTTACAAAGAGACGGCAGCTACCTGACAGGTGGTGTGTGTTCTCCGCTGCGTAGGGATTGGCTGAGGCCGAGGAGCCGCAGTTGGAGCGGACTAAAGGTCCGGTGATGGTGACGGGGCTGGTGTCCGGGTGGAGCAGAGCAGCTTTCAGAGGGCTGATGGAGTTAAAGTGGACCACCGAGAGACAGCCTGTGAAACCCAGAGAGGCCAGCCGGGACAGGTCCGGATCCAGGTCATCGGACTCTGGACAGAAGAATGAAGAACTTTAAATAATCATGTAATTCAAATAGTTCCTGACAAGATTATTACTTACAGCTTGTTAATAAAACTTTATTTATCCTGCAGTGAGGAAGTTCAGTCGTCACAGCAGCTTAAGATGCAGATAAAAGAGCTTAAAAGTCATAAAAACAAATAAAGTAATAAAAAAAGACATATACACAAATAATATTCACACATTATATACATGAAATACTAACATGGCAAGTATTTTATGTATATATATTCAGATATTACATAATATCTGACACTAATTTCTAGATTCATCCTGAAACAAGGAACATTTCACTGAGAACAAGTGGGAATATTCCAAGATTTGGAAGCTGAATACCAAACTAAACTACAACAACTGAGATTGTTTTTCTGTGCTGGTGATTGAATGTTTAACCTGTTTTAAACCATCGGGATGACTCGCTCAATAAAAATCCCGCCACGCGCTGACAGATTCATTGACTCTTCACATTTCCTTGTTACCAGAGCAGGACATTAGTGGCAGCACATTGACTCTGCTGATGAACACACACTCCAGACAGATGTGCTCGCTCTCCTCTATCTGTACTCTTTATTGGCTTAAATCTCTTCATCATTCACCTCCGCTCCTCCTCAGCTTGTAAACAGCAGCTGTGAGAGCGACGTTCCCGCTGTCAGCAGCTGCATCAGTGTCTGTTGTGATGACTGAGAGGTGACTGTGTTTTTTACCAGGACACATCTGCATGTTGATGAGAGCAGCAGGAAACATTACTGCAGCCTGTGAGCTCCTCACTCCATCACCTCTCTCCCCCTCTCCGTCTCTCTGGATTCCTTCCGGGTCCATTAGTTAGGCTGATGGATGACGGGGTTGGCAGGAAACGACAGAAAATCCACTTTCCTGCTGCTGTTCTGATCCTGATCGGACTCTCTGCCTCGTCTGGTTTGACAGGAGGGGAGGACCGCTCGCTTTCTGACATGACGGGGTTCAAATGAGCTGAGTTACAACCTGCTGGAGCCTTACCTCCAAGAAGACAGAAGATCCTGGAGAATTTTGTACTAGGGTCATTTTTTAACTTATCGATATCACCAAGTAGCTTCCACAGTTTGTTATTTACATTTAGACAATATTCTTTTGCATTACAAGTTCTCTGAAATTGTATGTTTATATATGCAAATAAGGTTTTGCTGATATATTAGATTCAAAGTTATTTACAGAAAAAAATTGGGATAACTCCTTTTATTGTTTCATAAATCAGAAAATACTCAAAAGTCATTAAGACAAATCTATTTTTGTCATGTCTTTAGGTACAAAATGTGATATAAATCAGGGTATGAGTGACATATAGACAAACTCCTCTGCAAAAACCTTCAGAATATAATTAGGAATAAAACTGGGAAGTTTGGTGGCTGTAAATGGAACTAAAGTTGAGATTTATAAGAAAAAACTCATTTTGAGAAAACAGCCTTTAAAGATTTCAAACATTCCTAATGGAAATTACTATTTGAAGACAAAATATTGAATCTAATTCATAGCAACAACAATATAGACTAAGTAAAACACATAATGTTGTGCAGGACAGTGGGAGCTTTCTAGCAATGCCTGTGATGACGAAGTTTAGTCTACGTTCACGCTGCAACAGAACGCTAACTTACAGTGAATTAAGGAGAAATCTACACGCTCAAATGGATCAAATATAGTAAAAAATACACCTGAATGTTTGTTTTCTTTCCACTATTCTGAAAGAAGACATGTAATGGGAGAAAAATATTGCTTTTGGTTCTCGTGTCTCGCCTTAAAGGCAGGAGCGAGTGGCCCATATTGCAAAAATGAGGTAATTTTGCTCCCAATAAGAAAGATTTTAATAATTTCCATGCCTCAAACTGCAAGTAATTACATTTTTCAGAACTGGTGGAGGAGGGAAATGAAAAAAATAAAGGCGGCCCAAACAACACGTATTCATGCACGCATGTGTGCAATTCAATCAAAATCTTCTGAAATCTTCTGAAACGTAAATAAATGAATAAATAAAGATTATTTTTATTTAGAGTGCAGTAACACACTGCTGCACACCTTCTCTCAGTGCACTTAATTAAAAAAATATGTAGCAAAGCGCCACTTGAATAAAAACAAGCACAGAACACATAAATTCAACATGTTCTTGTGGTGATTATTTGATTTGACCTGACTGACGCCTCCCCTGAAAGCCAGCGTGTTTCCTGTTAAATTGACAGCGTGGTTGTTGTGTCAGAGAGTGTGACTGCAGCCCGCGGCCCCTCAGCCCCTCGTGTTATTAACAGCTTATATCTCAGTCCCTCTCTGATGGAGCTGCTCAAAGACAACATGAATAAGTCATGACGGAGCCAATTACTGTCTCGCCCCGGCTCTGTTGCAGGTCCCTGTCCAGGCCTGAACACAGGAGCTCAGCCAGGATGTGCAGTAACGCTCCCAGAGGGCCAGTGTTTCTTTTACAGGCTGAAAATCTGTGCAGGTGATTTAAAGGGAAGCACACTCCTGTTTTAACTCGACCCTGCACGCATTTACAGCTGTTAAAGCCTCTCCAAGCTGTCTGATATGTTTCTGTCTCCTCATCTCTCCGGGGTCGTGATAGAGAGTGAAAGGTGCTACATATGATATTCACAGCAACGTATCATTTATGCATCAAGCTCTTCTAGATTTGTTTTGACAGCTAACTTGAAACCAGCGTAATTGGTGTAAACTGTGCACAGAGCTGGGAAGAAAACAAGCATTTTATAATGAGATTTTCATCTGGGTTTACATCATTTCATTTCATTATGGATTGATCTGGTTTTCATCCATTTATAAGACATTAACACAAACAGAAAAACATGTTAAATAAAAGTGTTTGAGGACTAAAATCACAACCTTTGTCTGCTTGAGCCACTGAACATGTGCTGAGGCTAAATTTTTTTTCCCTAAACCGTGTAAAATAAATCAGGGTGCTATCTAATTAAAAAGGCCTCATTATGCTCACTCACCGTGCACTCTGCCCAGCACCAGCGACTTCATGGCGCTGAATTCTCCGTCAGACGTCAGGTTGAAGTCTTCTCTGGGGTTTTGGTCGATCTGAAAGAGGAGAATTGTTTCCTAAATTTGCATTTGGAAACGTCGAACTATGGTGATTACTAGCAACCTTTTATTATATGTGAAAAAATTAAATATTTGTGTGTTGATGGCAGGGTGTAGATTAACCTGTGGCTGTGGTGAAGGAAGTATTTAGATACTTTACTAGTAAGTAAAAGTACTAATACATTGTAGCAAAAGTCCTGCAATAAAAATCTTACTTAAGGAAAAGTATGAACATGAAATCAGGTTTAAGTATTAAAACTAAAAGCACTCAATGCAAAAAACATACGCTAAAAAAATAGTTAAAAATGACTAAATATTAAAACAAAGAAAAAATGAAAATAATAAAATAATAAAAAAATAAACACAGTTTGAAAAACTGAATGATCATCATTGCACACAAAAAAAATACAGAAAAATTGTTACCAGTTAATTTTCCCATTAATGGACCAATTGATTAATTAACAGATCATTTAGACTGTACTTGATACTTGATATTGTAAGCTCTTTGTATGTTTCAAAGGCTAAAATCATCATTTGTAAATCAACTTATAAATAAGTTAGAAGTATGAATTGGCAATAAAAGAAAATTAAAGTAAAAAAGCCTCAAATTTGAACTGCAAATCCCAGTATTTGCGGAGGATAAAGTTGCTCCACAAGACCAAAACACACCCGGCTTTACCTGAATATTTGCTGATATATTTTTCTCCTTCTGCCTTTACAGTATGTTTCTGAAGATATAACGATTCAGTCTGATGTAAACTGATAACATGAGATGCACCTCATATTTCAACAGAGCCGACGAGGTCACCTTGTATTTCATCTGAGTGTGTTGATAATTATACAGACACTCAGGCTGCTGGTTGGATGAAGTTACCCTCATACATCATCTGAGGCTGTTGTTAACAAGATAAGACGTCCAGTGGATCCAGATATGATTACAACGCTTCATATTTCATGCGGAGCCGTTTTAATGTGTCTTTTGTCCCTGCTGCCCTGCTGGAGCTGCATCCAGGACAGTAAAGCGCTGACGGAGGCTTTATCATATAGATGAACATCACAATACTGTACTGTAGTGCACACAGGAGTGAATAGGGCTGCCCGTGTGTGTGTGTATGTGTGTGTAATAGTATTTGCCCTTGAGATCGGAGCCTCATTTGGCAAACATGGAAAAAGGTTAAGCAGCACATCAGCAGCACCTGCGTTCTTACACCCCGTGCACAGCGTGAGAGCTTCTGTAAGGCCAAACAAGAGATGAAGGCCAAAAAGATGTGGCAACATGTTTTATAACACACTGTAATAATGCTGCTGGAACCCATGTGTGCACCCATTGGCAGAGGCTGGTTAGTAAAAGGAGAATTCATGACATAACATGACATTATATTGGAGAATATTAGATATATCCTCTATGAATGCAGAATCTTTAGGCAAAAGGGAAATATTCTGACATTGGAAATTTCCTGGTTCCAATTTGTAGCTTTTAATTCTAGTCTAGTTTTTCTTCTCTTGTATTCTTTGCTGTTTCTATCCTGTGATTATTGTACAGCTTTTTGTTACCTTGTTGAATTGTACAACACTTTGAATCGCTGGTTGTTTTACCTGCACAGTCACAGAGTCGGTCCTTCTCCTGATGGTAACCGTGTGCAGCTGTCCGCTGGCCAGACTCTTCACTTTGCTCCTCAACACCTCAGCCTCTCTGCTGCTGTCCAGCTTGTATCTCACCTCCAGCATGTCTTCAAACACAACACATCAAACCTTTAGAGCTTTAAAGAGATTTACATCATTTCAAACATGCTAAGTTCTATGTTGCGTTTCTGTTTTCCTGATAATGGCCTTGTCACGTCCTGTAATCTTGGCTAACAGGGTAAACACATATTTAATCCTTCAAAGATAAATCTGAATATTTTAAAGAAGCA
Source organism: Serranus cabrilla (assembly GCA_903364295.1). Classification (NCBI taxonomy): domain Eukaryota; kingdom Metazoa; phylum Chordata; class Actinopteri; order Perciformes; family Serranidae; genus Serranus; species Serranus cabrilla. The sequence continues at coordinate 480,052 of CAFUXE010000444.1, forward strand.
GTTTCTCTATTAATTAAGATTTCTGCATTAAGAGGATAAAGACTAATTCCTGATCAAAAACACAACTAATCTAATTAAATCTAATTAATTCTCCTCATATTCAGAGCATTAAGTGCAGATTTAACAAAAGACAAGGATGGTTTAAGATTTCTTTTTGTAAACAAACATAATAAATCCTGTATTAAAGCCTCGCGACTGTAACTCACTACCTGTCGTTGCTGTGAGGGAATGAAGGAATAATCAGTTATTATATGGGGACCTCCAGCCGCTGCTCTGGGAACACACTTACTCCTGAAACGACGCCTTAAGTAGAGAGGTTGTGTTCGCGCTGAGGAGGTGTAACTGCAGTCGAGGGTGGAAAGAAATGAGCCATCTCGGGGCAAATAAGAGAAAGCTCTCAGGGATTTAATTGGACACTTCAGTTTAAGTGCATTTACCTGACGACTCCACGGTCAGCATGAAACCTTAATACCCTGCTGTCCATCAGCTTTGTCTGAGTCATTAGCACCAGAAAAAAATCCATTTGCAGCTAATCTGGCAGCAAAGTGCCAATTTTATGAGACACCCGGATGCTGAAAATGTAATTTCAAATTCAAAGTGCCTCCTACTACTCTTAAAAGCCAAACTCACAACATAATTATTTGACACAAAAGTTTATCAAACACATCAGCAACTTTTCTGCTGTTTTATTCAGCAGCACAATGACCTGCCACCCATTAGCAGCACAGCAAACTTTTATTCCCTCAGCGTCACTCATCAGGTCTCACCGAGGAGACCAGGGAACTTTTTTTTTTTAGACTGAGACAAAACGAAACAGCCGGCACCAACTGGACGGATTAAAAGGCAGTCGAGGCTGACGGGGTGAATCCAGAGAGAGGAAAGATCTGACAGATCCTGATCTGGTGAAGCTGCAGAGCACAGCAGAAGAAGAGAGAGAGAGAGAGAGGGAGGAGAAGGATGGGAGGAGAGGTCGATATCAGGAGGAGATGACAGGAGTGAGAGGGGGAGAGGTAAGATGAGAGGCTGGGAGGAGATGCCAACAGGGAGAGTAATTGAAAAAAGTCGAGGGAGGAAGATGAAGGGAGGCGGAAAGGAAACTCTCTTGAATAGACTTGTAGTCTTTGAGGTTTAAAAAATGTGGATAAAACCAAAAGGAAAGAACAAAAAAAGGAGAAAATTAGGCAAAGGGGAGTAATTATAGAGCTAAGAACCAGATTAGACGAACAATGTGTTGGAAGATAAAATAAGGAGCGAGAGACTTGTAGATAAAGAAGAGAAGAAGAAACTTTAGTACAAATGAAACCCACAGAGGAGAGCAACCAAAGAAGAGGGGAGGGGACCATTCAGAACGGAAGAAGAGTTAATCAGACGAGCATCTGCCTCCCAATCAAAGCGTCCTCACCATGCTTGTTGAGGAGCAGGGCCAGGTACTCTCTGTAGTAGGAGCTGACGTAGAGCAGCAGAGCCGGACTCTGGCTGGTCCTGAAGCTCAGGGAGACGTTCTCTCCTCTCAGCGTCATGTCGGAGTAGATGGAGGACGGCAGGGCGCTGCTGTTCCTGCTCAGCTCGTACGGCTCCTTGAAGGTGTAGCTGACGGACGTCTCCGACTTGAAGCTGGCCGACACCTCTGGAGGGAGAACATGTGTGAATTGTTGCTGATGTACGTGAACTTTTAGCTTTGATAATGATCGTTAAAGTTATACGAAGAGCCCAACTTTTAGGGATTCTTTTAAACTGATATTGTATTAAGAGTGGAAAGATTTACTGATAACTGAATACTGAATCAAAATAAAACTTTTCTATGTGGATTGTGCATCAATTTTGCACTGATACAACTATGCAAAAGTACTCAAAAGGCTGCGTTCTTAAGGTCCATAAATATGTAGGTAAGAAGGCCCAATTGTCCAGAGAATACACACTCAAGTCCAGTAACGTTTAACAAGCTTCTTCACAAATGATCATGTCTTATGGTTGATGCTGTGGTTAATCTCTTCTTTGAAATATTGGGTTGTCCGTCCAATGGCATGGCACCACTTTCTTAAATGAGACATACTTACATTGGAGAACACACCCTCACTGGCCTTATAATGTACACCTGTTGAACTGGTCAAAGCAAGCAATGTTTCACCCCAGATGGGAATCGAACCCACAATCCCTGGCTTAGGAGGCCAGTGCCTTATCCATTGGGCCACTGGGGCTCTGCAGCACCCATCACGTCCTCACAATAAGGACAGGAACACTTACAACAACAAGGGTTTTTATTCAGTATTTTATTTAGGATGGAAATAACTGCATGCCATTCTTGTTAAGTTTTTAATCCTACAAGAACTCATTCTACTATGAAACCTATAAATATAGATCTGTTGTTTTTTTATTGCTAAACAAATGATCAATTTCAAGGGCACAGTACAATACATATATTTAGACTATCTGTACTGAGTTTCCAGACTTTAATTAACTTCCGAGGCGGGCGTCGGATAGACTCTGCATGTCTGATTAGTTTGCAAGAGAATGAAAGAAATGTTCTAAAAATATCTGCAGAGAGTTGAAAGAAGTCTTTAGAGCTGTTGAGACCTCGCTTTAATTTTCCAACAGGAAACACAGATGACCTTTACGAGTATTACACCCAGCGAGAGCACGTCACCGTGACTCACAGAGAGATCAAAAACAAGCCGCTGCTCTGACTCAGAGGTTGATATCTGTAGATATCAATATTTAGTGGGAGGAAGGCGAAAGAAATCCTTTTAAAGAAGCAAAAGTGGCTGAACTCACTTAAGTTATTGAACTCATGGAAGAGATAAAGGTCACTGTGATGACGCATTTTACAGAGTTAACATCAAACACACGACTAAAATAGACTCCAGCTCATCAAACACACTATTTGCATTAGACCTTTGAAGTCACATGGTAGCTTAGTATTTCTTTAAGAGTGTTCAGTGCAGCAGAAGGTTATCTAAATAAATATAGATCCTTAACCTTTGGACAACAGCAGAGCACCCACACATGGAGATTGCTCACATTTTTAACTGCATTTTTGAGGCTATTCATCTTTTCATACCTTTTAAAGCACAACACAGATATAATGTATTATTAGTATTATCAAGGTTGAAAATGTAAAACATAAAAACTTGTGTGTCGTATATGTGAGTGTACCTGTCTGGCAGAAGACTCCAGCGTGTGCCGACAGGCCGCAGTCACAGTGGAAGCCGTTGGCTCTCTCCACACAGCGGCCCTGGTTCTGGCAGAGCGAGCCGTAGCTGCTGCAGTGACCCGGGCAGCCGGGTCGAACCCCGGGCGTGATCCTCGCCCTCTCCTCCAGGTCCAGGGTGACGCCGTTCAGCTGCAGGGAGCGAATACAGCCCCGAAAGCCCTTCTGCCTGGACGCCGTGCCTCCTGACATCAGACAAGCAGAGCAATGCTAATTCAATCTAAATGTTGAATTTAAAACTTTCTTTAAGGCTTAAACAGATATTTAGCTTATATCACAAATGTCAAAGCATGTAAGAATCAAAGCGAGGATTCTTCAGTGTGTCCTCTTTGGCCCGGCTCTTTCTTTGTGTTGACAAGTCTGTATGTTTCCTTTCTCTCTACTTTTTCATGTCTCCTCCTCCCGTCATCTACAACAGATCTTCATGTCGCCTCTGCTCCCACAGAAGCTCCAAACTGTCAACACTGTTCTTATGAAATGACACAACGATGAAACAGCAATGAGGCAACAAGCTGGAGATGGAAACTGAACCACCACATACATTTCAGCAGCTGTCCTCTTACCTGTCAGTGTAGCATCGTGCTCGCTGCTGACTGGCTAACTAGGTGGCCGGCTGTCTTGTTGAAATGCAGAAAGACAGATTTCTTTTTACATTTTCTTGCACCATCCCCGGCACACCCCTTGCAATCTGACAGATCTTTTAGAATAGCTACAAACTTGAGGACAGCGTAACAGTGTTAAAAATACATATCCACCTCTGCACACACACATGCTGCTCCCTTACATGTGACGGCAGCAGATGGAGAAGCTGACAACCTGTCATTTCTGCAAAGATCACAGATTGAAATAGCTTTGGTGCTCAGAGTTCAGCACTTTGCTGTCAGTGGTCGAAGCTGACACCTTCCTACTGTTCAGTAGCCGGAGCTTTTCACACCAATAAGTCACTCAGGCTGCTCTCTCTGCTCCGACGCAAGTCACTGAAACCAGCAGGAACCAGTGCAGAGGGGAAATGAAAAGAGTGCTTTAATCAGGCCGATAAAAGGACTCAAAAGCTACCATTTTATTAACTTCAATCATAACTCAGTAGTTTTTCTTGTGTTTTTAAAAGCTTACGTCTTGTGTTTTAGTATTAAAAAAACACAACAATTCACTACATTTTGTGACTTATTGAAGTTTTTTTATGCCGAATTTCCAGGCTGGGGCTCCATCTATTTCACCTTCATCATAGATTGTGCTTTAATTGTGTGTAAGTAATTATTTCTTGGGAGTGAAATGTTGGTCTTGCTGCTACTTTGACTCCACCTTTCTAGTCCAAATGGTTAAAAAGAAAACTTGAAAATGGTTTTAATGTCTAGTTAAAGGCCCACTGGGAGGTTTTCTGCCTTGTGCTCCTTGTTTTGGGTGTACTGTATTTCCATTTGTTGCAAAAATCTATTACGAGAGAATTCCTGACTGAAGTCAATAAATAATGGAAGCTGGCTTTGTTATAAAAAGTTGTTTCCTGACTATTCACAAGTGTAGACGATCTGAATCTGCAGAGTGAAAACCTCCAGAATGTGGAAACTTTAAACAGTTTACAAACTGACGAAGGCTCCAACCACAAACCCAGAGGTAAAAACATGTTCATAAAACATCAAGTGGAGACCGTGCTGACAGGAATCACTTCTGGGAAGGTAGGATCATCCTAAAAAAGCATAATGAGGGATTTGTGGTGTAAAGATTAAAGCAAAGATCAAAGAGTCAAATGCAGATAAACTCCACCTCTGACCGAATGGGACTTTCAAGATCAGTGAGAATGTGAGCCTCCTATAACACCTCAGCTCTAACAAGACGAGCGCAGCCGCTCTCCAGGAGCTCGCGCTGTGAGCGGACACTGTGTACATACAGTATGAGAGCCAACACGGAAAAACAATTAGTGAAATGGAGATCAAAGGGAGCATCAAAGGCAAAGTGGCTCACAATACAAAGAACGTCGACACGCAGGCCCAGAAAGAAAAGTGGGAAAAGAGGGTGAACTCCAAAACTGGAGAAAACTGTTTCAGCCACAGCTCCAACAGAGCAGCATCTGCTCCGAGAGGACATGAAAGCAGCATATTATGCAATAATACACACACAGGACAGGCCCATCTGCCTCATCAACTTAACAATCAGAGTGCAGAATGGCTACAATAAAACATTACTTTCTATTTATCCTTTCAGCTATTGTCTTTAGCTACAACTCTGTAATGTCTTTGTGTCTGCTGGTACATCTGAACGACTGCATACAAATGACTTTTTAGCTCTATAGGTCATTTAGTCAGTATTTAAAATATCCCCACCTCATAATAGCCACAGTTCATTCAGGCGTGGCCTATAATGAACAGGCCAACAAGATCTCCACCCTGAATGACAGAATAGGTAGTTTGTTATTATCCATAACTCATAAGAGCGTTTTGCAAAACGATCCATTTAAGCATATTGTGGTACAGAGCGGAGAGAGCTAAAAATGTCACACAAGAAGGCTGCAGTTTCTGTGAATTTATGCTACAAAACCACTGAGCTAGGTTTAGGGCAAAAAACTTCCTGGTTAGGCATCATAAAAGACAGTTTAAACAGGAAATAAATGTGCATAAATGCCCGAACTGAAGTAGTTAGCAGATGACTCAACTACCTTAACATTGGACCCAAATCTCGTTCTACTATTTGAAAGTCTGATTTTTTTCAAAACTGCTCACCATAACCTCTTGAAGGAGAAACGATTTCACTCAGCAGAGAGTTTGATCATTGATGAGGGTTTATTCCCACCAACTACAGCCATTTATCTTCCATAACTGTTTGTAATACTTGCAGGACACCTCATTGGACCTATAGAAAGCAGTTTTTAGCTGCAAACCGCAGTCAATCAGCCCACAAACCTTTTCCCAGATATATTCCACGTAGGTCAAGTGTTTGAGAATGCATGACAGCGTGGATCCATGCATTTGGTTGCATGCAGCTACCGTGAATTCATGCTTGTTACTGTTAGAATCACATAATTTACATCAAAGCAGGACAAGTTATTACCGGTGTTCCTGCTTTACTCACATCAAAAGTTCCTTTTGTTGCACATTTAGACACATCAGAATCTATTATTTCAGAGTACTCAGTTGCCTCCTTTGGATGCAGTCACCAGGTGGTTCAAGTCATTTATTCCGAGCACAAAGTCTCACATTTAATTTCCACCAAGATATCAACAACTGTCTTTGTGCCGCCTCATTTAAATGAACCTCCCATTTGTTTGTGCTTCTCCTCCCTCCTGTGTGCTGCAGTGGGCACCGAATAACACACAGCTGGGCAAAGTGAATCCAAGGTCAGGATTACCAAACTGTCAGAGTGCTGCTTCTAATGGTTGTTGTGCTGCCATGGAAATAAGCTGAATATAAAGATTTTTTTTAGCTTCTGCAGCAACAACGAGGATTTCTGAAGTTGAAATACCTCCAGAGCATCTAATTACAGCAGGTTTTCTTTCAAACTAAATAGATATTTGCATCGTGTGAATGCATAATGTCATATGAGACTTTATTTCCAAACACCCCAGTCAACACGGATGCAAACGCAGCACCAATAAACCACTGGTTATCTCTCCAAACCAGCAGAATTTCACATTACAACAAGTAATGTTAAATGCTGCTTGCAATGCATGCAGAAATCTTTCACTTGAAACTGCTGCGTGTGGATATTTCACACCTACAAATATCAGGCAATAAAGAAAGTGGAAAAGCAATCCTATGGCTTATAAATCCATTCAAGGCAATAAAACGGGTTATTAATCGAAACAATGTAATTCACCGGCGTATAAATCTGCAAAAGGAATAATTAAGGCGCATAAATACACTGTTTAATGACTTATGGCTTATGAATTAATGGAAGACAACACTGTATCATAAAATGACGTAGACGGACTTATAAATCGGTGGAGGTCTTAAAAATGCTCTGCATGTGATAACATAGTTTATCTATTCACAGTGTACACATGGATTAGAAATCCAAACATAAGCATTTCCTTTCTAAATCTGTCCAAAGCAGGATTACAGCTCATGAATGACATGTTCATAATCTCATAGCGTGAGCAGCAATGTTGCGGTTTATGAATGCATTGCTGAGCTATTATGGATGCTTATTTATATACATTGTGTACATTGCATTCACATTACTGTCGATGCTGTAAATATCTTTCACAGGAAAAACACTAAACAAGGTGGAAAATCTTCATTCCTGCACTATCAAGTCAAACATCTGAATACAAGCAGCCATAAATAAACAATTCTGGGAAAAATGCGAGCATATTTTCATTCAGACTTATTAGTGTATGTAGTGATAATTCAGAGGTAAACATGTTTAAGTTCAGGCTGATGACCTCAGAGGTTATCGGCTGAAACATTCAGCTAATCAATATTCACCTCCATTTCCCTGCTGCTGCTGCTTTCTTCCTCCAATCTCATCACCGTTTGTTGGTTTGTTTCCCTCCACACTGTGTGTTTACTGATGTGAAGTGACATACATAATATTTGCAGAATGA
>CAFUXE010000444.1:498698-528186 GCA_903364295.1 Serranus cabrilla
AACACAGCGGCTGGTAAGTGCACGTGTGATTGGCAGATTGAAGTTCAAACTGTAAACTGAGCCTCTTTGCAGTTTGAAGCTGCCAGCTTGAAAAGTCTCTTAAATACCCTTGACATGAATGAACCGACACGATAAAAGCAGCAACACAGATGATGACGAGCTGCTTCATTCATTCATTTTTCTCTTCCCTCCAGTGTTCTGCTGAAGGTGCTTTTGCTCGTTGAATCGCTGATTTTCTCTTGAATTAGCTTTTTTATACTTTCACAGTATTTTTTGTTTTACAATTTAGCACACAGTTAACTTCAGGAAAAATAGTATTTCGGAGTGTTGGTTGGTTTCTGGGCTCTCTTTATGAAATATAGTGGATGGATGGTTTCTCATGGTTTAATCTGGACCTACTGTTTATTATTTAGTGCATGTGCTGGTGTTTGACTCACAGCTGTGGCAGGTGGCTCCGCTGTAGCCGCTCCCAGAGCAGTTACAGTGGAAGACGGTCCAGGACTGAGTGCAGTGGCCGCCGTGTTCACAGCGACTGGGAGAACACCTGAGAGAGAGAAAATGTTGGCAAAGTTAATCAAAAAGTTTCTTTTATTTTTCATCTTTAACAATATCCTGATCGACGGGTGTGGGAGGAACTTCAAGGATTTACTTTTCTTGTCTGACAAAAAAAAGTATCATTATATAGTCTTTCTATATCCTGAGACAGCAGATTTGAGAAACCCATTTGCCTGTCTTGGCAGCTTGAACAATTCTGCAGTTTGCTGCCAAAAACCTTTCAATGAGGACAAAAGCAGTCGGTGCCAAAAACACCTTTCATCCATTATTGTCAAGACGTGTAACGTTTTTGTTTGTTTCTTTTGAAAAAGCAGCTGAAGCAACATTTATGTTTTTATTGAATAATTTATCTTAAATGAGAGAGCAGGTTTATGGTGTTGGTGGACACTTGATCAAAACTTTAAATTATAGATGTTATAGCAGTGATGATACATATACATTTACATGAAGCTTTATTCATTAAATAGGCAGAAAGCATTATTCTTATTCAAACATTTACTATTTCTTCCACAACTGGACGGTATGAAAGAACGGTACGGCCCTAATCTGTGAGTGGCCACACCCAGTTTTAAGGCGTGCTGGTATTAAAGTGCCACAATGCAACACAGCTGCATAAAGTGTGGAAAGAAACATGCAGGGAGGATAAATAAAGACATCAAGTGGCCTCATTCTGCCGAACGAAGAAAGATGATGAAATCAAAGAGGATGTGTATTTTAAAGACATGTTGCTCTGCCTGAGGACACATGTTGCCTGCTGTGCATGTTACATTACAAAGCCGCCACCTTTGCTTTGCATGCAGTTTGTGTTGACTTGTGCGCACCAGGAGCTTTCAAACCGCCTTTATACTGAGTCTGTCTTGGCGTCTTTTGAAACCCCTTTTTCTTGTTGCCTGTGATGAAGGTAACAGTGTTTTTATGCACATGGATGCTCCCATGGCTGCCTCCTTCAGCAAGCTTTGTTTCACAAAGACAAACACAGAAACAAAACCAGAACCTAATAATAACAAGTCTACTCCAATCCCTTGTCATCGCTCCTACTTTTGCCCACTGTGTGTTGTTGCTATATTTTTTTTGCGGTGGCTGCATGATTCTGTATTTATGCATCGTAATATTGAGAAATGCTTGTTTCGAGTGTAAACGTGTGTGACAGTGTTTGCCCAAACCCAGGCAGGAATATTGAAGAAAAACAGATGACTGAACAGAATCTGCAACCTCCCCTTTATTTAGATAAAAGCACTGAGTCAGCAGCCTGTCAGCCCGCCACAGTGTGATTTTTACCTCCATTTATCTCACACCGCTGCAACCGAAAGTGAGCAATTTAGCATTCGTATGTAATTTTAAGCTAAACTACTGCTGCATGCTCTGTTTCTTTATAATATGTTGAGTTTTAGTGCTCCAGTCGTGGGATCTATGTGCTTGATATGATTCTTGGGGGTTTATTTCTTGTTCATTTTTAAAATAAAGAAGAAACAGAAGAGGAAGACATGACTTCTGAACCCCTTTTAATAAGACATCAATCATAAAATGATACCACACAGAGGGACCTTCAGGTGCACCACCCACACATGAAAACACAGCACTGATACCTTCTGACATGCAGTTTCTCCCGCAGAGACAAAGCAATGCATTGTCACAGATGGATAACCAGTAGTACTCGTGTGTTTCAGACTGCAAACAGCTTCATTTAAACCCACACATCCATTGAAGTGTCTCTGAGCCCTGAGGCGTCCACAGAACAACCTGTGAACACGCACTCAGGGCCCAACAGCCCACGACGCTGCTGCGTCCTGTGAGCCGTGTGGCCAATTTAAACTGACCTGAACTTCTACAGAACACACAGTCCCATCTTCCCTCACACCGTGTGTCTCTAATCCCATCTACTGAAGAGAAGAATATTCCCTTTTTACTCACTCAGTTTACAAGGCAAGAGAGGAATCAAACAACAAAGAAAAGAGGAAGGAGAGAAAGGATGATGAGGAGAAGTAAAAGGGCGATAACTACCAGAAACATGCAAATACGTTCATGACAACAGAGAGTTGAGGATCAGTAAGCTGTTACATCAACTAGAGTAAAGATAATTAGTAAATCAAGTTGTTATGAATAAGGTTCAGGAACATGAACATGTATTTTGCTCTGCACCCGGTGATGGGCGGATGTTCGGCCCTTTGGAAATCAGAAATGAAGTGAGAGTTTCCAGATTAATACACATTTGCGATTGGGCGATGCCAAGCAGGAGTTGAGCTGTAATGGAGAGTTTGTTTGTGGGTTTCAGAGCTCCATTTGTGCTGTTAATGGACTGTTTGCTTTGGCTAATAATACTCTGTGCTACAGGCAACAATAATAACACACACATACCAACACGCCGCTGCAGATGTAATGACCTGCTCTGAAGTACGGCCACCACACTGAAGCTCCGAGTCCATTTTCCACCTGAATCTACAGTACAGTACATCCCATGGGCCCACAATGCAATCAGCAGCATCACAGTGAGAGAGCTAAAGGTAGATTTATTTTCTCTCTTTACTGGAACTTTTTTTGCAGGTTTATTTCAGTGAGCAGTCAGATCAGTGCAGGAACTTTATTCTGCTGAATGATAATCTAAAGAATGCAGAAACAGGGAGGCATTTAATTAAAAGCACTCGAGCAGATTCTCCTTATCTGGCAAGGAGATGTGCTTAGTTCACTATTAGTGGTGTTTACATTCAGTTTACTGTATGTGTGTGTGTGTGTGTGTGTGTGTGCTATGCCCTCGGGAAAGGTTTATAATTGTTGTAATTGTCTCATTAATTGTGCTGCTATTTGGCGTGACACCAAAACAGGAAAACAATTTGTTCTGCGCTCCCACATCTCTCTCTCTCTCTCTGTCTGTCTCCTGAGGTTGAAGTTATTCCTCTGATCCTGCAATGTCACTGACTAAATATGCATCAGTGGCTTGAAAATGATATCAGGACATGAGTTTCAATTCAGCTTAAAATGCTTTACTTTTGGATTTTGTACAAACGTACAGAAAGCTCCAACTTCCGTTTAATCAACTTTTATCTAAAACCTAAACAAAGGTATAAAAATGTTTTTCTTGCTGTAAAGTGAAGTAGCTTACTAATATCTCCTTAAAATGTCTTTGTCATGTATTTTGATCATGTCTTGAACTATTCACTGCATGACTCTATGTTTTCTGATTGTGCTGCTTTTATAAAATGAGTGAAACGAGGTCAGAGTACGGACCAATCCATATCCAAGCCTTTGCAACCGTTGTGTTACACTGTTCCTGATTAATGTATTGTACCTTTGTTTTTAGTTTGTAGTGTAGGTTTTGGCAAAAGTCACCAGGATGGCCGAGTGGTTAAGGCGTTGGACTTAAGATCCAATGGGCATGAGCCCTCGTGGGTTCGAACCCCACTCCTGGTAAATTTAAACTATTAATGAAGTGTTTAAGACATGAGATGACAGAGATTACAACAACAGTCTTACATACAGTCTGTGTTTCAAGGAAATGATCAATGAAAATGACAGTTTGGCTCACCATCCTGATAGTATCCGTAAAATCCCCACACAAAGAAGTCTGTGTATTGATACATCTGACTGACATGTAGGAGAGATAACGGCAACAAAATGTAATCTTCATATTGATGTTTTTTCACCCTTGAAACCAAAATGTGTCAAAGAAAGCCAAACCTCGGCGCTGATTGACTTGCACTGATCAATGCAACTAAATTCTGTCCAGAAATGTTACTTTTTACTATAGAATATAGAAACTGACCTGTCGATGATTCCACACATGTCGATCTGCAGGTTGCTGTAGATTCCCAGGAGCTTTTGCTGCACCATGATCAGGTCCACGATCTGGTCGTCCAGAGTTAAGAGACGCATGCAGCCCTGAAACACATGGAAGGGGTTTCTGCAGGCCTGCCTGTCGCTGTCAGCGGGACAACCTGGAAAGCACAGAGAGGGAGCTTCAGTTAGAGAAGAGTGTCTTTATAAATGAGCTGATAGTTTTTCTGGACATTCAGTTTCATCCAGATCTTACATCGTCTGTTCAACTCTTACCGCCAAAGAAGAGGTGACCATCTATGGTGACAGGAAACGAGGGGCTGGCCTGAGCGCCGCCTCCTTCCTCTTCATCCACAGTGACGCTCAGACGACCTCGTCTGGAGTTCAGATCCACCGAATGCCACTGACCGTCATTCAGAGCAGAGCCTGGGAACCAAAAACACAGTAACACACAATCATGAAAAGGATCGTCCCCTCCCATGTTCATGGCTGCATATCGAGCTTTAAAATGTCTTTCTTCCACTGAAACATGTATTAACAGTTATACTTTTACATATTTGCTGAACAGCATACCTTAAATATTTCCACACTGCGAGAAAAATGAAGTCTTATCTTATCTTATGACTAAAAAGGGATCAAGAGAAATTAGTTGGTGTGTCAAAGTTTAAATTCTGAATTGAAAAATGTGTGTAAGGATTAGTGGTAGAATGGGTGGAAAATGCAGCTGAGTGAGACCACACACGCCTCCACGTTACGCGCTTCATCCTCTGTGAAACTGATCTGCAACCAGTGCCAGCGAGGCGGCGCCTGCCTCGTGAATCTGTATGTTGTTAGGAGTCGAGGGAATAAATCAATATCTCATTATCTCCTCTATGTTTCTTACTGACGATACTTTGCTCAGGAACACACCCCGTCATCCTGCACAGCCCTCTGCCTCAGGGAGGAGGATGTGTGAACAGAGCGGTGGTAATCAGGACAAAACCGGGCAGCAGAAGATAAACGCTGGACTTCTGAACTAAGTGCAGCTGCTTTAGAGGAAAGTGTGAATATGACCTTGTATAAAAACAGCTACAGCCACAGAGATGACCAAATGGTTAAGACATTGCACTCAAGAAGTCCTTATGGGCTCACTTTAATGGAAATAATGCAAAAACTCAAGGCACTCATTACTGATGCTCGGTCTGAGCAGGAGATGGCACAGCAACATTCATTCATGCATCATCACAAAATACACAGGGCTCAAGTGAGAGGGATGGCTGGCTTTACAAGAGTTTTGAGGGTTGTATTTGTGTTTAATCTCCATCCCCAAACCAAAACCACAAGAGCAAAACTGTAAGGCTTAAGCTATCTTTCTTGGTGTTATCAGCAGCTGAAGTCACCAGGATGGCCGAGTGGTTAAGGCGTTGGACTTAAGATCCAATGGGCATAAGCCCTCGTGGGTTCGAACCCCACTCCTGGTAAATTTAAACTATTAATGAAGTGATCATGAACCTACTTAAGACATGAGAGGAAAAGAGAATTTGAGGTTAAACGTTGTGGTAAGAAAAAGCCCCATTCATGACTACCACAGCCACCTTTACCACCCATTTTATACTTTTTCTACACTGTTTTTTAACTGATTTTTTGGCAAATTTGGCCAGAGGCAGAGATAGAGGGGGAGACAGAGGGGAGGACCTGCAGGAAAGGGTGGACAAGGACGAAGCTTTAATGGGCTCTACAGGTGAACCACCAGGACGCCAGATTTTTTGGAGTATTTGATGTGAGCGCCTACGAACTGAACTGTTAGTGGTTCTGAAGGTTTCGGGGTACCTGCACTGAGCTCCAGCAGCGCCCTGCCAGCTTTATGGATCTGCAGCCGGAGTCTGGCCTCACTCAGGTACAGCCAGACCACGCCCCCTCCCTGAGGCAGGTCAAAGGTGAGCAGAAGCCCCGCCTTGTTCCACGTCCTGAACTGGAAGCCAACGGACACGCCCCCCAAGGGGGACCCCGCCGCCGGCAGCTGGAGGAAGCTCTGTGGGCCGGGGAACGTTACGGCGACGGAAACCGACTCAGCACAAGAAAAGGTCATATTGCCCTGAGAGAGAAACACGCAGAGTGGAGAGAGAGGGAGAGAGAGAAATGATTACCAGAGAGATAAAACAACATAAAACATGAATATTAATCAGCTGCAGAGGGCGTGCCGATGTGACCTCTGTCCCACTGATCTCATCAGCAAGTCTCCTTAAGAGGACATCAGTATTACCATAATGATAACAGCAAGGCTTAGAATAAGATTAGGAAAGCAAACTCAGAGCACCAAAGTCACCTCGCGTGGAAGTAAAAGAGATAAAGAATGGAAATGAAAGGAGGAGAGCATACAGTAAGCCCACTTCTACAATATCTTGACATCTTTGTTACAGTCCATTGTTTTGAGTAGTGGTAATGACACCGGCTCCATTGCTAAGGCTGCAGCAGTAATACATTACAGCCCGGCTCTCTGCTGGGAATATCAGCCTGCTATCTTTAAAATGCTCCGGAAACACAGATGACATCTAAAAGCCCTTTGTGGTGCTGTTAAAATGATGCACCATAACTCAAGTTGGGATTGGGCTGCAAACACAAAGTAAAAAGTTAACTTAAAAATCCTCAGAAAGCCTGAGGACTCCAGCTCTGACAGTCCAATCCTCCTTCACCCACTCTGTGATGTTCTTCGCCCCCTCACAGAGCCATACGAGGCACCATTTAGCCTCTGTATTGAATTGGATCATAACTTTGTGCAGAGTACCTTAAGAGCCACAGACAGTACCAACATAAAATTGCCTCTATTAGATCTTTAGCCATGCATGTGAAATCTCTGAACCTCTTTACCCAGAATTCATGTTTTTTTCTTGCTGCCTGGGCCTTTACTGTAATGAGAGAGCATTTATTACGCCCCGTAGAAACGCTTCGCCGCCTCTCCCTGATGAGCTCGCTGCGCTCATGGTGAATGTAGAAACATCTGAAGGTTCTAATGGCCGAGATGAGGAGGCATTAGAGGGAGTCTAACCACTGTCTACAGTCCTTTGTCCTGGCTTCATTAACCAGCCAGCAGCTCGTTTAGCAGCCAGAAACTACAGCAGCTGAGAAGTGAAGCCAATATTTCACCACGGATATTGAATCCCACTGGGAACAAAGGGAATCTAACAGACACAGAAGCAAGGGGAACAAGTATTCAGATCCCTTAATTAAGTAAAAGTCCTGCATTCAAAAGTTTAGTAAAAGTGCAAAAGTATCCGCATCAAAATGTACTTAAAGTATCAAAAGTAAAAGGCCCCAATCAGAATGTTATGTGTGTACAATATTTGCCTCAAAATGTAGTGCAGTAGAAGCATGAAGTCACATAAAATGGAAATACTCAAGCAAAGAAAAAATACCTCAACATTGCACTTAAGTACATTACTTCCAACACTGCACAGAAGAAATTCATTCACACAGAGTGACCAATAAAAACAACACTCTGACTTAAAACAAACTAAAACATCACTCACAGCACCAAAGAAGGACATGCTGCTCTTTGGTTACGAATGCACTGTGTTGAATAATTGGTCACAAAAACACCAAGCAGAATATTTTATTCTATTTTCTTTATTTATTCTTTTGGTTTCAGACGTGAATGATGCCATCAGATATAAAAAGAGCCCGGGGTGTCAGAAGAAACTGACCACTGCACATGGTAGCTCAATTAGATTAACTTACCAGTAAAGTAACTTGGTGTTCTTTGTTTTTGGCGACTTCTATCAGCTTGAGGCCGTTGAACAGCAGGTTTTCCAGGCAGCCATGAAAGTTTCTCTTATATCCGACTGGTTTGGGAGAACTGAGGCTGTGGACGGCCCCAACGCTCAGCTGTACGGGGATAAACAGATACAGACATATTCAGAGGGTTACATGCACAACAGTGTGTGTGTGTGTGTGTGTTTTTTTTTATCTCACCTGCTCGATGTCCCAGTGGCTGAACTCTGCAGGGATCTGAATCCTCTCTGTGTGTTTGTCCACAGTGAGGTTGAGGTGCGAGCCGCGCCGCTCCACTGCTAAATGGTGCCAGTGCTGATCATCTAACAGGCTGCCGAGGGAAGCGAGACGCCGGGGTTCAGAGGAAGTTCTACCTGGAAGAGAAGAGTGTTTAACATTATCTGACCTGATGTAAACAGGATTAAACAGCAGGCCAATAAAAGCTTCTTTATTGTGATGAATATTTTAATTTCCTCAGTATCCCGCAGAGCGGAGCACACGGAGGTCAGCCTGTCTCTTCTTATTAGGAACTGCAGGATGTCTGCATTGTAGAATTTGAGACCCAAATATTTTGAAAATGCAGCAGAAACTTCATTAATCATAGATGAGCACCAGCAGGTACAAATTATTGGATCCATTTCTGCATTCCCAAAAGTAGTGGATGAGTATTGTTGTGTTTCTGCTAAAAGAAAGAGATGAAGACAGTCTGTCATTAAAAATGTATCAGATATAGACCATTTTATGATAATGGACACATGTGTTTTTGATATTTTAGCCCCTTTTGTGAGAGTTTTTTTGTTTGCAGCTTGCATGAACAAACAACTTCACCTACAAAGATAAAGTTAAGATGTGAACCTCATGAAAACATTTATTGTGATGAGTTATTTGAGCAGAGTGGAGGAAGAGAAAGAGAGAGATCAATGTGAGAGGAAGGATGACAAAAACAATTGACATGTTGTTGGAGGAGAAGGAGTTTATGATTGAGGGTTTCACTGAATGGATGATTTGCTTACTGGCTTAATGACTGGAAAGAGAAAGTCGGGATCAATATGAAGGTCCGAGGTCAAACAAATAGAACATGAATTGATATTAATACACAGAGCCTCCTCTTTCTTTCTCTTCACCGCCGTCTCTCAGTGGTTTACAGCTAAAAAGCCAAACTTGAGGCTTCAGAAGATTGGTCCAAAAAGGCTACTTCCACCTCTAACATACAGTTTATGATTATATCCTGTCTGAAACTTCATTACAGCTGCTCACCTGGACTCTAAATGTGATTTTGCAGGAAGATAAAATCAGCTGCTGCTGGAACTGTAATCCAAACATGATTTTCAAACTGCAAACACACTTTGGGGAAGCAAATATTTCAGCTCACTGATCTGATCTGGTTATTAAGAATCATGTTACTGTGTCTCATCTCTCTGTTTGTGGATGAGATTACGTGCTGGCTTGTCATAAGTTAAAAAAAACAACTAGTGTCTGTTCTAGTGTCTGCTGTTTGATTTCCATGCACTTTACAACAGCAGAGGATGTGAATGAGACTGATACAAACTTTGTTGTAGATGTCAGTTTTGATATTTCCCTTCATCAACCACTCAGACTTTAAATATGTGCTCCACTAATGAAAAATTATGCTTTAGCTTACAGCACTGGAGCAGGACCCGGAGCGTGTTTGTTTCCTTAAAAATACTTCACTAACAGGAAAGAGCTGTGTGAGTTATGAGCCGACACGGATACAGTGTGGCGCCCTGACATCATGATGGATGTAAAGCAGAGGGGAATGGTTCTGCATAGCAGATCTAAATCTTATTAAACCATGTTTATTCCAGCTGTCTGAGACTGAGAGGAGTGAGATATCTGCTGTTAGAAGCCTTTGTGAATTGGTTACTGGCCTGGAACTGTTGTCTGATATCAGATGGAGTTTTCTACTTGTTACACGTCGCCTCCACTCTAACTGGTTTCTGTATTAATCTGAATAAAGCGTACACTCATGTGTAAATGTGACAACATTCTGGTTTTACCTGTTTGTTTGTTTTTTACAGCACAATGGAGCAAAGCAACAACAAACTATGATGTATGACGTGTAAATGCACAGCTTGAGAAACACACCCACTGTGTTGATTGGTTTTTAGCCTCCCTATGTGTTATTTTGCAGGGATTTTTGACCATTTTATCAATTCTTGAGATGTCAAAAAGGCTTAAATTTAGCCCCTAATTTGTGTATCTGTAAGAGGCAGTGACACAAGCTGCTCACTCTCATCAGCTCTCGTCAGGTGTGAGTGTGTGCAGGTGTGGAGGCTAATGCCTCTGATGGGGATCAGGTGTGTGAAGTCTATATGTGGGTCCTGGTGTGCTGTGGTGCTGCCTCACTGTCTCTCTGTCAGAGGTGGTGATGACGTGCTTTATCTGCTCCTGAGCTTTAGTGTTTTGTGCTCTTTCAAGGTAGTTTTCTTTTGGATCTGTGCTGGTCACAACAACCTGATTTATTTTATTGATTTTTTTATTTATTCGTTTCCTCTCCTCGCTGAGTTGCCTTGTTGGTTTTATTTCTTTGTTGAGTTGCAAGTTTTAGTTTAGTTCTTTTTTTTTAAACTGCTCGGCAGTGGCGTTTTGTCTCTCACATTATTGAGTATGACTAACATTGGTTTTGTTGGCGTCTTCCCCTTTAATCACTTGCCATTTCCCCCAGTCCGCAATAGTGTCAGACAACCCAAACTGTCCTGACAGCAACAAGTTCTATTAATCCAAAAATTGCTGCAACATCTTCTGAGATATAATTGAACATACTTTTCTAAGCCTTATATATTCTAATCATCTGAATTATCACATTAATAGTTTTGTTCTTCGACTAGAACAACTTCACACACTGTGCTGAGCTGCATCTCAAATGAATCTTCAGGTTCCCAGCTTTCAGATGATACTGGTGACCTGCTATCTTTCTCTAAAGACCCCGTACACCTCTTTAAAAGGGGGCAAATTGCTCTAAGGGGTTATGTAAAATATAATGTATAAATCTGCAGCACAACTCCTGTCTTTTCTTCTGAGTGCAGAGCAGGGCTTTGTACACTGGATACTGAACTCAATCTGACCAAATTCCTCTTAAACTGCAGACCTTGGTTGTAATGAGTTATTTGAGTTGCTGTTGAACCAGTCTGGTTATTCTCCTCAACAAAGCATCAAGGCCCACTGGATATTTTCAGATGGTTGTTCTATCAGCAGTTTGTGAAATACTCAGACCAACAACCAGACCACCAGTTTAAAGTCACTAAAATCACTTTTCTCCTCATCCTGATGCTCGCTTTGAGCTTCAGGTCTAAATATGTTGCTTTGTCTGATTAGATAAACGAGCAGTTGAACAGGTGTACCTAATAAAGTGGCCAGTGATTGTACATCAGCATGATAACAACTATCAAAAGAGACAGAAAAATGTATTTCACATATCTTTGATGTTTTAGTTTGGCCCTAGTCCCATCCGCTAACATGGAGGGGGCGGGAACTATGAGCTATACTGCAGCCAGCCACCAGGGGGCGATCCAGGTGATTTGGCTTCACTTTTTGGAAAATACAGTCTATTCGTAAACCACATTGTCCAAAATGCACTCCCAGAACCCATTCTCTATGGTTTGACTGTGATTTAGTGTAAGTTCACATTACATGAGAGAAAAGTTTCTCACTATTGGTGTTTTGTTTGATTTGTTACACAGTCAGAGTTGCTGTTTCTGTGAGGAGCTGTTACTCAGTGTTGCCTCATAAAGAGAACTCCATCTGCTCCCGAGGGGGGGGTCAGACCTGCAGGTTTTAAATGCTAACAGGGCAGAGCGGACCATGCATGAGCTCAGGGTCAACGCACACAGCAGCTGACCTAAATCACACAATCTGTGACCTAAAAACGCCTTTGTAGAGAGGGAGGAGGGATAGAAAAGATACAGAGGAGAAGAAAGGAAGAGAATGAAATAATGAGACAAAGAATGATGAAGTGCATCCAACTAATAAAAAAAGGCCGAACAAGGGCTGAGAGAAGCAGAAAACGCTGTGAGATATATGAAGCGTGTAGAGTTGAAAAATGCAACTGGCCTCTTGTGATACTGAAAAACAAAGAAATATGTAGACAAACAACAGTAATTGGAAGAGAGTTGTAGGAGGGAAAGAAACAGAAGAACTCTTCTCCATCTCTCCATCATTTCACAGCTTCAGTTTTCACTGGTTATGAATCCTGCTGCTTTTCTTACTTGCCCTGTGAAGCAGCTCGAGTGGTTACGGTCAGGACAGCCCACCGGTCAGGGTTTAATAAAGCTGGTTTCCACCAGCATGGATGCCCGGCCAATCCTGGTGCTTCAGTGTTATGCAGGGGGGATTTTGCCAAGAAAGCAGCGTGCATCATAGTTATATAACTTCCTCTCAGTGAGCTGCGATCTCAGTCTCCCTTTTACATGACACAGCGTTTGATTTAGAGCTGTCTTCATATAAAATGACAACGCTTTTCTTTAAGATGATGAAAAGCTGTTTCACACCAAACATTTTTGGATTTTTGGCAAAGAAATGTGCACAAAAATCATAAAAACTAACCTCAGCCCGTCACTATTATTCAACAGAAGAACAAACTAAAAGAAGTTCATCTTATGGAGCAAATAACTGCAAGACTGCAAATGAAAACTGACTTATTTATGGACAAATTGTCAGAAACTAAACTGACCCAGAATGGGATGCCAACACCAGCTGTTCTGTGCATGTGCATATACGCTACATTACCAGCTTCATGTCAGGCCATAACTTCTTTTGCTGGATGTGTTTTTGTTGTTATATGGAGTGAAAAACTGAACATGGCAGAAGGGAAAATAAGCAGAGATATCATGCAGGAAACTTGCATGTGGATCCGGTCATCTGCTTTAACTTTCCAGCCTTTTTATTCTGCAGTTTGATGATTTTCCGCCTGGCCCTTTATGCAGCCGGCTCTGACTGTCTGCTGGGGTTTGACCCTGTATGTGATTCTGATTCAGTGAAGTGAACTTTTATCTTAACTCATCTGTGAGTCTGCGAGTCTTGCTTTTGGGTTCAAGCCTGCTGATTTTGCTGAGCCATTACACAAGAAGTGGCTCTGTTCTCTTCTTTAAATCACATTTGCTGGCATACAGTTCTGTATACACACTCTGAAGTGCAAGATAATTAATCAGTGATACGGATAAAAGAAGGATTTTGATATAAAATCTTGTTTTAACTTGTATTCGGCCTTTAAAGTAACCAGAGATAACGAAACAACTCAAACAATGATTAAAAATGTAATTTATTTGTGGGGATGAGAGGATCTGTCAGATGGCAGAGAGAGTTGAGGGGTGTGTTAGTGTTTAGGGAGATGTAAAATGCAGCAGGTGAAGGAGGCACAAAGAAGGACTGGGTGAGGGAAGGTAGAGAGGGATGGATGGATGGATGGAGAAAACGTTTCAGCAGGCAGATGGGTTTCCTCATGAGAGGTGAGGCATCTGGTGATGATTCAGCACAGCAGCCTGACAACCTCGGGTTTAACCCCCTTTACACACACACACAAACACACACACCTCTCTCTGTACAGACTATAAGCCATGCATCAAGTCTCTCAGAGTCCGGCCCCAACACATGCTACAGTAAACGGGAGCCATCCATCACGGCTACAACGAGACAGAGATGCAGCAGCAGAGCGTGAGCCAAGATTTAAACCAATCAGGCGGCAGCGTGCCAACCACAACCAATCTAAAGTTATCTCAGAGGGGTTTAAAGTGTCCTCAGCTTATACAGACATCCTGTAACAATGTGTCCACAAAGTGACTTATTTCAAGAAACAAAAAATTCAGCTACATTTGAACTTTTACGAGAGATGAACAACAAGCTTTGTACCATTTCTACTATCACGGGGAGCTCTGGTCGTGCAGATTGTTTTTACACATCAGTATCTATGAGTAGATATCAGTATATTGTGTGTTACCTTGTCTGAGCAGCAGCAGCAGCTTCCCTCTCTCTAACTCCAGACTGAGGCCGAGTCCTCCCTCTCCCTCTGCATGCAGCAGTGTCCCAGAATTCCTCAGGGTTTTAAACTTGAGAGAGACGACCTCTCTGGACGCCTGCCTCTGCCCGGGACTCAGCTTGTACACCAGACTGCTGCTGCTGCCGTCCAAGCTCACGACATCTGAGGCTGCAAGACACAAAGAGACACAGCAGTCAGGACTTTATCTTCATATCAGTGTGTTATGTGAGCTTTAAAAAAGGCGTGAAGCAGCAAAACTAACACCTTAAACTAATTACGGTTCATTAAACTGTGGAAAGAGACACATCTGGATTAATATTTGGCACTTAACATTTAATTGTCAGCTTGTAACTGGCGGTGGCTGACACAGTTAGCAATTGTGAACAATTATTCCCGCTATCATAAAGTGTTTTTTTGCTCTCTGCACAAGTCTGCTTTGAAGTGAAGGTTTCAGGTTTCAGAGTTGGAACAAAGCTAATCTAGTTTGCCCAGTCTCATTTGAATCTCAGACAAACATCCTTCAGCAGAGGAATGTGAAAACCCCTCTCTGACACACTTTGCACAGAAACAAGTCAGTGTAGTCAAGGTCAGGAATTGTAGGGGACATAAAAATATGTTTTTTGTTACATTTGAGTGGAGGTGGACTATCGCCAACTACTGCTGCCATGCCAACAAGATCTCCAACCTAAACGAGAGAATAGGTTCTTCAAAAAAAAGCTGCAGTTTTGTTGTATTTATGCTACAAAACCACTGACCTAAGTTTACGCCAAACACTTCCTGGTTAGGAGTTATAAAAGACAGTTTAAAAGGTGAATAAATGTACATAAATGCTGGAAGTGAATGTTTAAATCACATCGTTTACTTTTTATTTGGGACATCTGGGTGAAAGTTTGACGTTTATTCGACCAACATGTCTTCAGCATCATCTTGTTGTGTCCTACGGTAAAACTTTTACTGACACTCATGGTGTGTTTATGTAGATGTTTTGAATATTTTTGTGCAATTAATTAGTGATGCGCTTTAAATTTAAAAAGAGTTAATCACAGTTATATGTTAATAAATTGTTTTTGCACAACAGTTATTGATGTAATTAGTGTTTTGAAACAAGATAAACGCGGTATACGTATGTTTATGTGGATAAAAAACGTGTGAAGTGGGTGGATGTCATTGTGTGGTTGCCAGAATTAGTCCTATAAATGTTTCCATCAAAAATAGCAACAGAACCAATTAAACATTCACACAAGACACTTTCGGCTGTGGGGAGAAAAGTGTGAAACGTGGTTGTTAAATAAGTTGTCTGAAAGCTTTTGTGTTTGTTATGGAACGTGAAAAACACAAGAGAAGACGTGATGTTCTATGTATGATCTGAAGTAAAAAGAAAGAAAAAAGTAAACCCAAGTGGACAAACTTAAAACAATAAGGTGTGAATGTGTGAAACGACACACATATGGCACCATAAATCATTACAAAGTGTTCAGATGATACAGTGCATCATTATATTTAGAGCAGAGGTGAAAACAATCTGGAATCCAATTAAAGGTTCACTGGATGTGGGAGAAAGTTTCCCTCCGTCTCCCTCAGGCCTGCCTGCAAGCATCAACATCAGAAGGTATTTCTGGATTAGTAGCCGGTGTGAAAAAACATTGGTACACTCGGCAAAATGATGAATTATGAAGCCTTTTATCAATACACGCCACATATTCAGACTATATAAGCAGGTGTGCCGTTGGGAACCAGTGGTGGAACGTAACCAAGTACATTTACTCAAGTACTTTACTTGAGTATTTCCATTTTATGTAACTTTTTACGACATTGTGAGGCAAATATTGTGCTTTTTACACAACATTTAGCTGACAGTGAGATTTAACACAATAGATAGATTTTTAATTAAATCTAAAACTGTATTTTAAGTAGTTAATATGAGCCCCATCTCTACAAAAATGTAAACACTGCTGATATAAATTCATCAATAATAATAATAATCCAGTAGTTTATATGGATTTTCTACAATACAAATGGGGCCATTCTGCATAACAAGTACTTTTAATACTTTAAGTACATTTTGGTGCTGATTCTTTTGTACTTTTACTTCAGTAAGTTTTACTATTTCTTGTAGTGGAGTAATTTATAATGGCCGGTTGTGTGCAGTGGATGTTTAAGGGATAGCAGGTCAACAATAAATGCCTTAACATTCCCCCTGCTGAAGTCCATTTCCATGTTCAACTCTGTCCCATAAGTTGTTGCAGCAACTTTTGGGTTGATAGTAATTGTTACACACATCTGATGCTGAATTATGCCATTTTTTTCATATCAAAAATGTATTAAAAATGGTCAAAAAACCCTCCAGAATAAGACAACAATATACCAAGATCTCTGGAACAGCACAGACAGACCCATGCTGGGATTTGGTTTCAGAAACTTTGGTCATTTTGGACGGCAGGTTGTTGGAATAGTAAGGGGTTTTAACTGTCAAAGTGTCTGCTAAATGAATTTGTAGGATTGTTTAGACTTCATGCAGGCTGATGAAGAAGAAATGACTTACTATAAGGACAGCCGTAGGTCTCCAGCCGGAGTCCGATCCTCCCGCTGGGGTTCCAGTCCAGAGGAATGAGGCGGAGGAAGCGAGCGATCGCCGGCTGCTGCAGTTTGTACTGAACCACGCTGTCTGCATTACTGTTACCTGGGAAAGACTGGAAACACAAGTCACAGTCAACAAAAAACAAAGTTTATTCATAGGTTTGTAGAATCATATTGAGCACTGAAGTCCAGAAGTGCTGTAGTTTAGTACAACTTTGAGGAACTTACAAGCATTTTCACACACAAAAACCTGACAAAAGTGAGAGTGTCTCCTCCCCCTCAAAGTAAAGAAATGAAGTGAAATTTGTGGAAAAAAAAAGAGAACAGGTGAAGCAGCTCTGCCTTCAACTTTCTCGTCTCCTGGGAAACACTTTGAAATGTGGCTGGGATCGTGCTCAGTTTATGTAGAGTGTCAGATCAACACGTTTTTAAGCTGCGAGGAGTCGTTCTCTGCTCTCTCTCAGAGACGATCCTCAGTGCTGAGATTAGCTGGATTCCCTCCATGTGAGGAAATTGCCTCGACTCTCCTTCTAATCAAACGCTCCTCTGCAGCACGGTAACAAATGTGGCTTCACCCTGGATTCATGTCCACGCTCAGTGTGTTAATATACCATGTAAGGCTCGCTGGGATCATGCAGGTGGACATTTTTAAACTCACCTCAAACAGAATTACTGAGTATTCTCATGGCTGCACACTGACCTTTGCTCCATCACAACAGTTGGACAAATACAAGTCAACACTGCTGTCCAACTGACTGATCTCTTCATAAATCAGCTCTGCAGAGACCAGCTGACATGATGCATGCCTGCAACTCTTCATGTCTGATGAATGTAG
This sequence comes from Serranus cabrilla, assembly GCA_903364295.1. NCBI lineage: Eukaryota > Metazoa > Chordata > Actinopteri > Perciformes > Serranidae > Serranus > Serranus cabrilla. The sequence goes on from CAFUXE010000444.1 coordinate 516,173, forward strand.
CTGGAGTTGGTTTATATTTAGCCCCAAAGGCTGCAGCACACGCTATAGTTACCTAGCTACAGTAGCTGCATGAAAATGTGCTTGATTTGAACTTGACAAGTAAATTAACACAAACATACAAGTGTTACTTTGTGTGCGTCACCTCTGACTTAAATAGACCTTACAGGCAGCGAGGAAGTTAGCAAACTGCTCGTCAGAGTGATGAGACGGTGCATAATTAACCCCTCTGAACTCCAACGTATGAAACTTGTGTTTTCTATAAAAGAACGGCAAAAATACTCCGTTTGTTATAGAAAGAAAATTTAAAAACAGGGATTATCGTCAGAATTTTTACTTTCCGGATCATAGGTTACGAAAGTTTCTGTTATAAAAACAAATTACCAAAATGAAACTTAAAATTGTGATATTTCTGTCAAAATCACTTTATTCTACGTGTTTCATTTAAAACCTTTAAAAAACAAAGTTTTGTAATCACTAGATCCTGTTAAAAACACTGTAGAGCCATGATTGATTCTGACAAATATTCACTGACAATCAGACCGAACTGCAGGCTGCTTACACAGAGCTGAGAGGAGAGGACAGGATGGAGGAGAGGTTGTAAAAATACTAATAGTTTAATATGTAAAGCATGTGGAGACCCAATTATTTTCCCCAATATTAGTTACACTTGTGGGCACTTGGAAATGATTTGTATCTATTAAAATGGAAATATAAACTTTTCTAATTAATAAAGAATAATAATTCATCAGAGCCATTTAAATATTTATTACATTTTAATAATTTAATTTGTTATTATGCAAAAAAAGACACTTTGTTTTTATGTCTTTTAATGTCTCAAAATACTCAACATACAATAATAAAAGCACCATATTATTATATATATACATATATTTCCTTCCCAGTATGACACCACTGCAAGTCCCCCCATCTGCTCTCCTGTCTTTACTGTCACTCTCCTCTCTGTGCTGTATATTAAAATAATGAAAAGTGTCCGTGAACATGGTCATAAAAGCGTCACAGCTTTGACTGAGTGGAATTTTCCGGCTGTGCTCCGGGCTGCTCCGCGTGTTCTCGGCCAGGAAAGTGCCGCCCGGCTGCCTCTCTGTCCCGCTCCGTGTCCATCAACAGCAGCTTAAGTGTTTTGGCAACAGGTTCGCCCAGTCAGCAGAGCTCTTTCATTGGTTCATCCATTATTAATGAGGAGTCAAAGGCTCCTGATGACTGTGATTATCTCCTCAGGATGGACTGATCCCTGCAGACCAGCACGGATAAACACTGCATCCACTGTAAATATGACTGTGGTGGTGCAGGAAAACGAGCTGTAATGAACCTGAGAGGTTCATTTTTACATTCATCACCTCGTACAGACCTTCAGCGCTGCGTGTAGCAGTACTTACGGAGATACTATCTCACACCATTTAAAAATAAATGCACTGTTAGTGTCCTCTGTCTGGCTCCTATCTATATTGTCCTGTTAAACTATATGGTTTTTAAATAAATGTTTATCACAAGTACCGATAAGGGTTTATTATCAGGGTAACAAGTTTCAACACAATGCAGGCACATTAAATGGATGGTTTGTTATCATTTTCAAACTATTAAACATGCCTGATTTTCAGGTCATTTTTTACTTAAAGTTAATGTCGAAGATCTCCGTTTAGTTCTCTGGTGGCATCAATCACAGATCATTTTATAACTCTCCACGAACCCAAACACACTCAACAGATGCTCTTTTATACTATTTATTACGCCCCTAAACTATAAAGCACTCTGTAGACAGTTTCAACTTTTCTTTTTAATATAGACTCTACTTTAAACCTCTGACTATTTTAATGAATAATAACACATCTTTACTCCCGTTATTCTGTGAATATGTTTGCTTTAAAAATGGTGTTTTCTTTGTGTGTTTTGCTGCCAATTGTTCAGCATGTTGGGCTTCTCTCTGTGCATGAGAGGTGCTATGCAAATAAAGATCACGTGGATACTTCGAAGAATCTAAAATATAAAACATATTCTGGTTTATGTAGCACTTTTTTTTAGCTGCATTCATAGTTTTAATGCCTTCAGTATTAATTCACAATGTGGAAAACTGAATACTTCCCCATCAGGAAACGTCCCTACACGGACTCACCCCGATGCTGTCCTCCTGTCTGTACTGTTTCCAGTTGTGTCCCGTGTCACTGAACATCAGCAGGTACGACGCCAGCCAATCAGAGCTGCCGTAGCGGCCCTGAGTCGCCACAGCGGTGATCTTGGTGCGCTCGCCCAGGTCGACCTCCAGCCACTGATACCTGTCTGAGGTGAGAGGAGACCAACCTCCAGCTCCTGCAGGGAGAGAAGGAGGAAATGAAAGAAAAGACTGATATATTTAATTTCAGTCAGGTGTGTGTGTGTGTGTGCGTGAGGGAAGAATGGCTTGACCTTTAAGTCTTACCTATCAACACATTTTGTTGTGGAACACATACAGCAGTATAAAACCCATTTCAGTGCCATAATTGAACCCAGTGTTGTGTATTTCTCTTGTGCTGGAAAAGATGATTGGTTTCATTCCAAGACACTGCAGGAGCTTTTTAATGTACAAAATTGAATTAAAAATGAAATTCACTCAGATTGCTATGTATTACACAGAAAGTTTGCTGATTTACATTTCAGACAGGAGCGCTTGCTGCTTTTTCATGACTCCATTTGTCTTCATAAATCAAAAGAAGACATTCATTAGAAGGAAAAAGCCTGTGCCAATTCTGAGCAATTTTCCAATTTAAAAACCTGCGGCCTCCACAGCTTTTCATGCTGGTTTGACGCGTGTCATAAGACAGATTTATTTCTTTTATGAGACAATGCACGGCTGTTTAGCAGGCATTCTGAATGGCAGACGCTCATTTTTTTCACTCACTTACTCAGCTCACAAATGCACCATTATACATGAGCGATACCCTATAATCTTAATGATCTCTATACAACACAGGACTGCACAATAAAATGCAATGTAGCCCCAACTTACTACAAGAGAAAATGTTTTTGATAGGTTGAAAAATGTGATATAAGCCATAAGTGTGGCTGTATGTTTTACATGAAGCACACTATTACTTATTTAACAACACAATGACATAATTTATGCCATACAACAAAACGAAAACATCTCTTCAGCTTGTATTAACCACAGACCTTATTTCAGGCCTCAAACCACCAAACCTATTCAAAGTCCTCATTGAGTTTGAGAGGAGAGACCCCAGGGCGCTAACATGCTAACTGTAGACAGCCATGGTAAAATGGTAAAATGGCAAGAAAAACAGAAATTAGCATGTTAACAGCCTTGTACAAAAAACTGTTTTGGTTTCTATGGATAATTTCCCCGTTCATGATAATTGTGAGGGGGTGGATTTAAGTTACATAAAGGCTTAAGGTAGATTACGAACAATAGGTGGTGCTGTCATTATTTTAAATGTTTTTGTTTCCAGCTCTTTGAGAACCACAAATAAAATTACTGAGCTGTAAAAGTAGCTCAAGAAAGAGCACGTGGTTATCATGTTTCTGAAAAATGTCCTGACATGACACCCCAAACTTGCTTCTTCTTTGACCTAATTGCTGAGAAGTTTTGCTGGATTTAGTTTGGGACTGAACACATTCTTGTGTATCACATTTCCAAAACAAAACATCATCAATAGGAGCTTGCGGTGCCTCGCATTGAATCGCCAGACCATTAGCGTCCTTTCCCAAATATAGCATTACAAAGAGGCTGTGGCGTGATCTATTGATTGGTTGCACGGTTTGCTTGCAAGTCTGGATCCTTTGCAATATAGAATATCATCAATAGAAGGTTGTGGTGCCAAACATCGATTAGTTTTACAGTACCTCTGCAGGTCTGCATCCTTTCCCGTATTGCATATCAACAATAAAGAGCAGTGTTGTAACATATTGATTGTTTGTATTCGAGGTCAATAGGTTGCAAAAAAAAAAACTTTGGTGAAGCAAGGTTTAAAAAGTACATCATCTGTTGGAATTTGCTGGTAGCAATTCCTAAGTGTAGTATTGCCAAGTTGCACAAAATGGCAATTACAATGTGCTTATACAAGCTTTTTGTCATTAAATTTGTCTGTTTTAAGACAAATGTTTCAAGACAAAGAATGAGCCTGTCTGTGTGTGTGTCTGTGTGTGTTTGTGTGTTGGAAAGTGCTTTGTCAGGCCAAAGCAATGCCTCGGAGCTCAAACGCCAGATGGACAATTCTGAAGGAGGAGGCGCTGACCAGCGCCCCACTGAGCGACACACACACACACAGAGCACGGCACAAACAAACAAGCATGAATACAGAGAAGGAGAGCGAGGAGGACAGACCCACACACACACACACACACGGAGAGTCAACGAGCTCTTGGAAAGCATTAAAAGAACAAACAGACAAACAGTGTAAATGTCACTTGTCGTCATGTTATCATACTGTTGTCTGCTTTGTATTGTAAGCTAACATTTGAAACAAAGCAGCAGACAGAATTCATCCAAAACCTTCAGGGGTGCTGAGCTGGTTTCTTTAGGTACAGGAGCGGAGGGCAGTGTGACGCCCGCGGGCCGAGAAAGCCTTTTGGACTCACAAATCCATCACAAAGGGATCAGCTGTAAGATCTGTGTTGTTTGTGTGGTCCAGCCAAACAGTCATACAGTCAACAAACAGGGGCCACCAGAAACTTTTATCAGAGTACACACTGAACATATATGTTAGGATATATTTCTTGTAATTCTGCACAACATGCAACTGTAAACTCAGTAGAAACATCATACTTAGTGCAGACACTAGGTCTGTTTCCTGACAGCACCTGAGTAAGAGGTTACCTGTGTTGAAACAACAAGATCTCCAACCTGAACGCCAGAATAGGTCATTATACAAACATGTATGGTTTGCGGTTGTAAAAAAAAAGGCTGCAGTTTCTGTTAATTTCTGCTTCTTTTTCACACGGGATGCAAACCCCATCCTCCACCCACAGTGCTCCTCCTCCCTGTGTGGACTTTGTCCCTCTTATACAACTGCTATTACGACTACAGTCACAAATGTTCAAATCAATGACATGCATTTTGTTTATGTTTGTTGAGGCTTTATTCTGTAATATTTCAAATAAAAAGGAAATGGAAAACAAAGCAAAACACACTGGAGAGATTGTATATCTCCCCTGGCCTGGAAACGCCTCGGGGTCCTCCAGGAAGAGCTGGAAAACGCTGCTGAGGAGAGTGAGATCTGGAATACTGCGTTTAGTCTGCTGCCCCCGCGTCCCGGCCCCGGATAAGCAGAGAGAAAATGCATAAATGGATGGATGGAAAAAAGCAAATAAAATGAACAAAAATGCAGAGGTAGAGCTTTACATGTCAGGGTAAAGTATTCATCCTTCATAGGTTCAGGATTCAACTGGTAGTAAAAGTCAAGTCGGCTCCTGATTCAGTGCTGAAGTAGAATTAGTCTCTACCCACCTTGAGTGTGGGCAGTGGGAGTGGAAAACAAACAGTGTCCGTATTCCCTTGCTTTGGCTCTGGACAATGTGTGCTGGCAGGCGGAGGAGAAAAGCTCAGCAGTGAAAAAGAATCGGTGTTGCTCTGGCAGCTGTTGGATCCTGATCTTTAAAGAGCTAAAGGCCAAAGCTAATAAGCACTTGACTAACAGACGTGTCCAGTGACAGGAGAACAGAAAAGAGCAGACACTCTGACCTTTACTCATGAAGATTAGACTGGGAGAGAAAAGAGAAGGAAATCAGAGGGAAATGACTCGGAGACTCAGCGGCGTTACAGAGATTTACTGTGTCCACCCTGTCAGATATAATTGAAACAGAAGTGAAGTGATGGCTGATGGTCCGAACACTTTCTGTCACGGCTGTCATGTTAAATCAAAGAGATCTCCCTGGTTTTCCTTCTTTCCCCCCAGTGTCTGTCAAGGCCCCGACTCAAACCAGCGGAGAAATGTGGTTACAGTTAATGACAGTGTGACATCACGGCTCCGTCAGCCAATCAGAACTGCAAAAGAACTTCAGCTACTCTTCTGTGTTGTGGCTTCATCGAGCAGCTGCCAGCAGCAATGTAAAGCTCATTATCAGTGGTGGACTGTAACCCTGCAAATACAGTACATTTTATATAAAGGATAAGCTTCTGTTTTTGTAAATAGACACTTCTGAATTTGATGCATTCAGTTTTTATTTTTTGTTTACGAAGTGTCCCATCTTTTTTGTGGTTGGAATGTCATTATAAGACCGGCATAGCTACAACCTAGCAACATAGCTAAAAGAAATTACCAAAAAAAGACACAAAACAGCCATAAAGAGACACAAAAATCACCCCAAAAAACGCAAAACAAAAGCTGCAAAGAGACTCCAAATGACCAGAAAAAGGTACAACATTATTATAAAGAGACACAAAACCACAAAAAGATGCACAGCGATGACAAAGGGACACAAAAGATGAACAAAAAAGTCAAACTACAAAGAGAGTATCAATGAATAAAACACTAGATATGATGACAAAGGGACACAAAAGCATCAACAAATGACCAAAACACACAAAAAACTACAGATAGAATATAAATGACCTAAAAAGACTGTAGACATTATGATAAAGAGACACAAAACCACAAAAAAATTAAAAACGATAACAACAGACTCCGGCACAGGATCCTTTAAGGATCTCTAGATCTTGTCATTCTCCACCTGTCCACTAGATGTCCTCAGAGTTCCCCAGCCTTTCACCTGTTCCTCATTGAACCACCTGTGCTCAGTTCCCTCATTAAGTCTCAGTATATATACCAGGCTCTTCCCTGTCCACTCTGCCAGAGCTGCTGTGTTGTCAACACATCATGTTCTTCTGTCTCTCTGTTCAAAACCCCTCTGCCCGTCTCTGCCAGTCCTCCTCCAGCTTCCGTCCTGTCACACTCTGTTTGCCTTTTCAAACCGTCCTCGTGCTGCCAACTGCAAACCTGCTGAGCACTTCAAGTAAAATCCCTCTAATCCAACCTGCTCTGCCAATGTGTCTGCATTCAGGATCTGGAGCTGTGGCAGCTGCAGGCTACAGATGCATTTCTGAGGAGGAACATGCTCACAGGCCTCAGCAGAGACACTGTGATAGGACTGCTTTTGTTCTCCAGGACAGAATCTGAGATTATTGATAGAAAAGTCAATATAAAGATGAAGTTTTGGATTCAATTTCAGTCTGTCACAAAACAAAAATAAGTATTATACTGTAACTTGCGGTGGGTTTGTTGCTCTTTCCCCCCCTGATGCTTCAGTAATCCACTGCACCTGTAAAGGCTCTGACACCGGACACCAACTCAATTTGTCTCGCTCTTGTTATTAGAGCAGTACAGGTATGCAGCAGGTGAGGATAAGAGCCGGTCAGGCTGCACAGCTCTCCTTCAGCTTCACTACTGAAGGGAAACCAAGCCTGACGTGGGTCCGCTCCGGACAGCAGCTCCTCTATAAGGAACAGATGGATGGATAAAGTAAAGAAAGGACTGTTGGATCATTAATAATGCATGGATATTCCACCTGACAGGTACAGAGGACAGACAAGAACATTTAAAGAGGGAGACATGAGTAAAATGAAGAGTCAGGGGGAATGGAAAGGGCTGGGCAGGCAGAGGAAGAGGCATGCCATTACGGTGAGAGACGGGTACAAAAGTGGACAGGAAGACGGGAGCTGAAAGGAAAAGAAGAGAGACAGGTAACAGGCAGGATGTTTTAGAAAAGCCTGCAGTGAGAGCTCATCATTTGCATGAGAATACTGAGCTTGGATGATAATTTCCGCAGTGTGATAACATGTCAGACGGACAGAGAGCCTAATGGGCCTGACGCTGGAGCAGGCTGGAAACATCAGATATCTCCTGAAGGCAGAGAGCAACACATCTCCACTCGAGTTTCAAGAGTAGCTCTGGAACTTTACAATTAAAAGCAGACTGAACACACACATGTAAATCAATACTTGATTAGTTGGCAGACAACTAAACACAGGTTCCAATTAAAATGTAATTCCAAAGCACACAATAATAACTTTGTACTGAATTAGATTTAAGACCATTCTCGCATAATTGCAGCTGTATCACTGATTTTTTTTTTTTTTTGACTGCAGAACAGGATACAGTCAATACAAAAGAACAGAAGACCATTTAAAATGTTATGATTTAAAGCAAGGAATGCAGACAGATAGAAAAAAAAGGGACAAAAAGAAATACAGGAGGATGAAAAGATGCCGGGGAGAAATTAAAGATAAAAAGTGAAAGTGGGAAATCGACGTGAAGAATAAGACCGACGGAGGATCAAAACAGAGCGGTGGGGAGCCCAAAATAGTGACTCATTCATCCTGCAAGTTCTTGGTGAAAGAGACATTCATCTCCAATCAGCTGCCTGCCAGAGCTTTCACACAATTCTGGCCCCGATGTAAAAATGATGTGCGTGCACAGAATATTGAGTGAGCCACTTTTTCAAAAGAAACTGCGATGTATAAAAGAAAAATATGTGCGTATCTCTGCATGCTTCACACCCGACACAAACACATTTATCACTGCCGAGCCGTGTGTGATAAAACAATGTGACATGAATAAACCACAGAGAGAGAATTTGTGGACTTTACAGCTGAAGCTTTTGTCTGTTCGGCACACAATAATCTGTTTAATACAGCAAACTGAAGGTCTCAACAAAGACTGTAACAACTGCCTGAGAATTACACAAAGGACGGTGCCGAATGAAGGAAAGGACTCTGATTCATGTTGAGCAGGATGGAGTAGGAGTGATTTAACATGCATCTAAAGAATAGAGTGGGCACTGGACTCGTTTCAATGCAGGAGGAGGTGACGGTCTCGTCACATACAGATGTTTGGTCAGGACTCCTTGGTGTCACTATTTAACATACATACAGAGGGAAGGCTTTAGTGTAATATTTGGATGTGTTAGAGCTGGGGTCCTTAAAGCCTCCCTGCTCTGCCCGGTTCTTTACGCTATACTTTGCTTTTACAAAAACTCAAAACAACTGAGTAAAGTTGACCATTTATTGAAAGAATAATACCCAGATGTAATGAGCATCTGGACTCTGCAGTGACCATGCCAGAGCACAAAACAGAGTGAAGAACAATTTCTCTTTTCACGGTTTTTTTTCTGGGTTTTGGCCAAACCGCCGACAATAGGTTGGACTTTACAAGTGGTAAATTCAGGATGACCCAGCAGCCAACCAGAGCTGGTCACCTAATTACAGAATTTATGGTGTTTATGCAGATGTGTGTTGGTCCTGGAATAGCTCTGCATCCTTATCTAGATCTAACCAGCTCAAAGAAGATTTACAATGTAAACTTGACTTTTATGACCTGAAACTTAAAGGAATGTTGCCTTAAAATGCTCCTCTCCCTTCAGTTAAATGATTATATAGTCACAGCTACACTCACTAAGCCTATCTGCTAATAAGCTGACTTCCCTATCCTATCTGTCTGAGGAAGTCAGGAGAAGTAGAGAATGAAGAGAGCAAAAATCTGCACATGGAGGCAGTTGGGGTGGACAGCAGGGTCCAACAAACGTAGAGCTTTCCCCCCAAAACTGCAGTTTGTGTCACATGACTTTCACTGTGTGAAACTGTCACAAACTTACTTTTCTTTAACTCAAACCATGAAGTTTTCCAAAATCTCACAAGGTACTTTTGTTGCCTAAACATAACCCCTTATACAATTTCACATTATTCCAGGACTGGTATTCCCTGCAGTACAGTACACTGACAATGTGCATATTTGACTGATGCATCACTGCCAGTGGCACTGTAGTCTTCAGCACTAAATAAATTACTGTATGTGTGACATTTGATAAAACACTTTTTTTTATTAACACCTTTTTAGTCAGTTAGCAGCTGCACAAATCCTGATGATTTATAAGTGTTGATCAACACATACATCAACTTTGTTTTATCACAGCTCGTGTATAAGATACCTGTACTGATCGTCTGTGTTATAGCAGCTCTATGTTCATTTAGTGAGTAAATGAATGAAGGTGAAGCTTCTCCACTGACAGCGGCTGGTGGAGGCAGAGATCAGCGGCAGGAGATGGAAATGAGACGGAGACGTTCATTTATCCATCGATTTCTTCATCAAACAGCTGGAACCGTGCGGATTTGCACCGTTAACACAGCCAGAGAGGAAATGTGACACAAACTGCTCTTCTAATCTACCAGCAGCTCGAAGTGGAGTCATGAGTGAACCTGTGTTAGGATGCAATCAGCAGCCGCTCGGTCAAACCCTGCATTTTCTCATATTGGTATGATTATTATTAATGAGAAAGCTGAATGAATCATGAACATCCAATCTACCAACTACTGCAGGTTAGAACACTATTGTAATCCTTTTTATGGTGTTAATGACATGGCCAACTGCTCACTATGGTCCATCAGTGTCAATGCTGTAAAAATACTCTTAGGCACCAAAACCACTATCCTAAGGTTAGGGGGAAAAAAGTTCTATTTAAACATATTACTTCTGATGTCTCGTGGTTGAAACCTTGCCACACGCGTTTTCAGCGATCAGAATTTTGTTTAACACCTACGAAATCCAGTGCATTCACACTCATAGGAAATCAATGAACTCTTCACGTGGACAGTCTGAACTTTGTCCGGCTGCTGTTTGGCTCAAGGCAAGTAAATACAGGGATTTTATTGAGTGTGAGAGAGAAAAGTAAGAGTGGTTCAAAACAGCACATTATTGATCCTAAAACCAGAAGAAAGTGCTGAAATATGATCTATAGAGCTGAGGGGAACACTTTTTTTACATAAACTACAAATTTAAGCATGATAATGCACCGCTACTCTGGCTCCTTCACTCACTTTTGAGAGTACAGAAGTCCATGAGTGTTACAAACAATTAATTCCTCCAAATTCCACCTCACCCTGTGTGCACAAACATGATCATCCAACCACAAAAACATCTAAAGTCCTCTTGATTGCACCTTTCTACACTTTGCACACTTGGTTCACAAAGCCGTCAAAAGTCAGCGATGCCGCTCCACCATCAACAACTGCTTCCCTGGAAATAACATTTTTGTAATATTCTTTCCGTTTTAGTTGAAGAGAAAGTGACGAGAAGTGCTTTAAATATGTTGAGCAGCTTTTCAGAGCCGGGTTATTCATCAGCGAAGGGAGAGAGGAGACGAGCAGCATTCTGTGACAAAAAGCTTCTTCTTAAAGGCTCGACCATCAAACAAAGTGAGGGCTGAGCAGTGTTCTGCAGGCTCTGCTTCCTTTAGTTTCCCAGGTGGTGATAATCATTCAGATCCAGATTAAACCCGTCTCACCCTCCCAGCTGATTCTGGGCTTTGATGTCGGGATAAAGCAGCGAAGCCCGTTCCCTGCAGAAAGCTCCACAACAAACCATGATCTTCATTTTGTCAAAGCCTCACATCAGCATCCAGCTCAGGACTCCCCGGTGGGTTTTTATGTTGGGCGAACAAACATTCACATTTATCCTTCTGGCATAAACCTTCAATACAAACAGCAACTGGAGAGGATAAAGATGGGACCGAGCAGCTACTGCCTGTTCTCTTTCATTTTGTCTCGTCTCTGTGAAATGATACTGATCCTCTTCCTGCTTCTAAGCTACCCACTGATGAGACTGTTTGTCTCTGTGAATCCAGTAAAAACTTTCCTGTTTAACTTCCACTGCTGCAGAGTAACATGGCACTATCCAAGACTTAATAAACATTTAGCTGCATGCATAGTTACCTGAAGAAGGAGCAAACAGTCCCTGACATCACATTAATCTGTGAAATACGTTTGTTCAAAAACAAGCTTAAAGGCCAGACTGGTTTCAGGATAACCACCAAAAAGCTTAAAACAATATGCATCGACAAAGTGCTTGTTTAAGACAACCTGATCTTTTAAAAGTACGTGAAATGATCATGACATCTTTACACTGAATTCAATGCTGGTGGCATGTAATGTGTGAAAATTACCTGAATCAACGGAGCTTTCTAAAAAATAGCACACACGTCATTATACATACACGTACAGTTCTCGTTTGTAAAAA
>CAFUXE010000445.1:0-18430 GCA_903364295.1 Serranus cabrilla
TCTGGATAGATTAGGCTCTAGTATGTATCAACACACTGAAATTGGGACATTTTAAGCATTTTTAGGCGTTTTAAGGAATTTTAAAGTTTGACCACTTTGACAAAAACACCTCATAATATGTTTTTTTCTGCTTTTTTTTAAAAAAAGTTTCACCATGACACGCATCAACAGACTCTATTTAAGCTATCCTGCGAATTTGGTACATCTTAAAAAAAATAAAGTTTTTCAGAATTGGAACATCTCCTTATATTTTGTTATTCTGTCATTTCTGCACAAACTACACTACTACATATATTAACAGAACACAATAAGACCATTTTGAGTATTTCGGGGCATTAAAAAATGTATCACTTTTTCGACATGCTATTGTATGACTTCTTTGGACGAGTTTTTGGACTCTAAAAATAGTGATTTTGGACTGTAAAATAGTGATTTTGTCACATTTGTGTTCATGCTATGCTGTTATATGTATCAACAGACTATAATTGGCTATAATTTCAGGGCTCTTTTAAAATTTGACAATTTTCTAACAATATGACATTTTTCAGTTTTTGGCTTCCCATAAATCTGAGATTTTGTGACATTTCTGGCTATATTATGCTGTAATATTTATCAATGTGCATGTCTCTGGGGGAGGAGCAGCGGTGACAAGGTGACAGACACTGCTGAGGCAACAGCAACACAACGCAAAATAACTTTAAATCATGAATAGTTTTGAAATACTTTCAGTAGCTCATGAAAATGAGACTATTGCGCGGCAAATTAGATCACGGCAGGCCGCCACAGACTGTAATTAACGGGAAACACTGGTAAAGTAAAAAATCTATTTAACAAAAAGTCTTATTGGACTTCCCAGTGTAAACTTAGCAGAGGATGGTCTCGATCCATCGACCTCTGGGTTTTGGGCCCAGCGCGCTTCCACTGCGCCACTCTGCTTTTAGTTAAGGGGAAAGTTTTTTTTAATATTTGCGGGCAATTTAGAGTGTTCAATGGGCCTAAAATCTATATAGTTATGGCAGAACCCTGAGCAATCCAGGAGGAAACCTATATGAAATGTGTTTGATGGTAAATTTGAGTTTTAACATTTTTTTATCTATATTTGGGGCAATTTGTGTTCAATTAGGCTAAGAATCTACATAGTTATGGGGGAAACCCATATGAAATGTCTTTGATGGTAAATTTGATTTTTACATATTTGGGGGCAATTTAGAGAGTTCATTTAGACTTAAACCTAAATATTATTGGGAGGAAATCTGGATGAAGCAGCTGAAAGACCTACATTGGATTGTTAGTGATTATGAACTTAATTTGGCCAAAGTTTTTTTGTTTAAATACATATTTACATGTATTAACAGCAAAACCTGAGGGTACCAAGAGAAAACCTTTTGTTTCGTTGTAATGGTGTTCTATAAAATGGTGATTTTCTGACATTTGTGGCCATATTATGCGCTAATATGTACCAACAGACTATAATTGGGCTATTTTAACGATTTTTAGGCATTAGAAAATTTGAATTTATTTGACAAAAATCGACATACTATAGTATGACTTTTTTCAGGTTTTGACATCCCAGAAAATTGTGTTATTCTGTAATTTCTGCACAAACTACACTACTACATAATTAACAGAACACAATAAGACCATTTTGAGTATTTCTGGGCATTTTAAAATTATTATGACTTTTTCATTAAAGTTTTCGACATGCTATAGTATGACTTTTTTTTTCTTCAAGTTTTTGGACTCCCAAACTTTTTTTATTTTTCTTATATCTCTGGCCATAGTATGCTCTAATATTTATCAGCAAACTCTAATTGGGCTATTCTAAGCATTTTTAGGCTTTTTAAAATTTGACCATTTTTAATTAAAATTGACATACTATAGTATGACTTTTTTTTCCAATTTTGACATCCCATAAAAATTTGTTTTTCTGCCATTTTTGGACAAACTACACTACTACATGTATCCACAGAACATAATAAGACAATTTTGAGCATTTCAGGGCATTTCAGATTTTCATGGTGGTTTTTTTTATATTTTTGAACAGACCATACTATTATCATTATCAACGTACTATACTCTGCACTTTTTGACACTACACTTTGACCGTTTCATTTTTTGTGACATACTATACTATCACATTTTTGTGTTTTAAAATTGACATTTTTTTTAACATATGTATCGCTTATGACACAATGCAGATGTGTCGCCCCTGTAACCTGTGCTTTTTTATGCTCCCTACAGCTGTCCATGGCTCACACTGATGACTGGGGACGCTTCGCTCGTACCCTGATGGAGATACGTGCTAACCGGGCGGACGGCGAGGAGGAGGGGCCTATGGAGCTGGCTTCATAGAACAGGACTCCAAACCAAAGAGGAGGGAATCAGAGATCAGTGGGGTGTACTACGAAGTAACAGTAATGGGTTAGCAACATATGTTGAGCCTGAAACTAGAGTTTTCAATGTCAGGAAGGTGGCTCTCTTTTTCTGCTCTAGAGAAGGTTTTCCTTCAGTTTTGGGCTGAAATCTGAGCAAGAATTCTGTCTTCTCTTACTGAATACATTTGTAGAGTTTTGCTCATGCTCGCTATAAAAAAGCCCACTATGAAACTACAGGTAGTATACATAAATAGTACCAGAAGTCAAAAAGAAAGAAGCTGATAATCACCCATGACACACATTTTCTCTGAGCCAGCCAAGGCCTGCTAACCTGCTTCGTAGTACGTCCCTCTGATGCGCTTCTATCGGTGTCACTGTAGCATGTGTGTCCTACTCAGTTTTGTTTTGTTTCTTCACCTTTATGTACATGTTCCTGTGTGGTCCCAACAGGGCCACAATTTTCCTGTATTCTTGCATTTACTCTCCTGAAAATGCAAACTGTTAACGGTTAAATTATTGACCTCTACTAATTTGTCCGCCCTTATTTATTTCTTCAACGACTTATGGTGATTTGTTGCTTGCGACCTGTGAGCCTACAGTATAAACGAAGTGGCAGTCTTATAGCCTTATGAAGATGTGTGTACTGTGACGATGCTTTGCACTACTGTAAAAATAAAGCAGGGTCCATAGACTAGTCATGTATTGTTTACAAAATGTCACGTTCACTTTATGTTGTGCTTCTTTTCTCTGTATTATGCCTGCATGCGACACATTCCTGAAATATTCCAGATGCATAAACATGGAGTTATTATGGTGACGTTTCCACACGTGGGGCTTTGTGGCTACTTCCTGTCAGTGTTTCAGGGTGTCAGAAACTGAATCAAGTCTGGTACTGACACTTTGTGTTTTGTTCTGAACGCGAGAACAACTGTATATTCTTTGATGAACTGTTATTAAGAGGTATATTGTAATGCAGAGGTGTTGCTGGCTGTTAATCCTGCTATGTTTACCATTAAAGCATAGCTGATGAACTGTTGTCTTGCTTTTTCCTTTAACCGGGAATGAAAAAAAAACCCAGCACACATTGAGTTTACTAATATAAGTTTCTCTTTACTGTCAGTACACATGTTGCTGCCATACGCACAGTAAGGCACGATTATTACACACCATATGTAACTCCTACATCCTCTGTACTGATTTAAATACTCGGCCGTGACACACTGCAGTCGCTGCCAGCTGTCTCTCAGATATTTACACATCTGCATACATTTAGCCCTGAATCTAAACATCTTACAATTAACTTTGTGTACATTCAGAATATTACACTGTGTTCAAGTACTTCTTTGCATAATCTTGCAGATACTTTTGAGAAAATGACACTATTTAAGGAATAGCTGAATAGTTATGAAAATATGTCTCTGGGTTCCTTATATATACAGAAGTGCATCATTTTATGATTCTTTTTAACCTGCTGTGTGATCATATGAGGATTCTGCTTTTGGTTATAAAGCAACAAAATGAAGACAGTGGATAAAACTGCAACTGTGTGTAGCTTTTGATAGTTTTTTCCAAAATAAAAGTAAGCGGTTAAGGTGTTTAAACTTGTGCCAGTCCTTCTGCTGCATGTGTGCATATACTGAACTGAGCTGAAGTGCATGAAAAACAAAACCACATTATTGTTCAACTCTATACGATGTCAAAAAGTAAAACAACCGCTGCACAAGTCCTACAAAGAACTTCCTTTCAGTACTCACAAATCCATATGGTTGCACATAGACTACCATATATGTATGATGATCAGAAGATCAAATATAAATAACTTAAAATACTGCTAACAGTGACTTAGTGAAAAACATTTAAGCCCTCCCCGTCACCTCCACCCTCTAACCGTGGAGGTTCAGGGGTTGCTCGCATCGGAGGTTGCCGCCGGCGCTGCTGCTGTCGCCAGCGTGTAGCGTGGGAGATGGAGACCGAACTTGCTCTCGATGCCAGCGAACGTGGCCACGGCCAACCTGAAGCCTCCGATGTGGTCGGGGTTGGGCGCCGGCAGGCTGATCCGAGACTTCGGGGTGGGCTCTGAGCCAGCCGGCTTTCTGTGGTGTGGAGAGAAACGGGAGGAGGAAGAAGCCAGAGGCGCAGAGAGAGAGAGAGAGAGAGAGAGAGGAGAGAGAGAGAGAGGAGAAAATGGAGAGAAAGGTGAGGAGTGGTAAGGCTAAAGGGGAAACTGTAAAACAACATAAACGCAGCGCAAGATGTTATTTTAACCAAATAGGGGAGAAAGTGAGCGCTGCAGAAAGGAGTTTTATTATTATCATATTAAATCTTGAATTAATATTATCACATTCAACAAAGTTCACCACAGAAATAAACATAATAGAAAATCAAAAGAGGAACATTTTTCTCTTAGAGCAGAACAAATTAAACCTCTCGTTGATTTCATGTCGAGTGCAGATCAACTCGCCCAAAACCGCAGCACATTTTCATTGGATCTGCACATGATTTGGTTTCACTGTGAGGCTCCATGTAAAAGCCGTGAGGCATCCAGTGACATACATGCATGTGCAACGCAGCTGTCCATTAAAAGAAGCACTTTCTTAGTCACTCTGAGAGGTTCACCACCTCTCTTCCCCACTGGACCTTTTTAACTTTTCAAAATGAGTGAATTATTCCTGAGTGACCTATTTTGAGGAGGAAAATGAGCTTGTTTCAGTCCCACAAGTGCATGTGCAAGTCAAATGGGTGCTGTCTGCCCCTGACTGCCGCGCAGCAAAACTCTTGAGTTTGAGAAAATTGTCACATCCAGAGCTTTGAGTGAGAGCTTCAGTCTGTGAGCTAATGTGAGCGGAAATTATTTTTGGTCTTGTGGCATTTCTTTCTCTCTGGAAGAGGAGGGACACACACACACACACACACACACACACACACACACCGAAAGCAGCTACTGTATGATGAAATTAACCCCGTTGTTCTGGAAGCAATTTCAATTCCTCCCAGAATTCAAAGCAATTGTTTTGGTCTTTGATATGGGGATGAACAAGCTGTTATGTTCTGTCTTCAAAAACACAAAGACGAGAAGGAATGTGTGTGTTTTGTATTGTTTTACTGCTAAAGCAGGAGGAGCAGTGGTTTGAAAAACACAACTGAACCTTGTTGGTAAGACAGACTGAGACTTACTGTCCTCCAAAGTCGACGTAGAACCAGCGCTGCAGAAGTTCATAGGTCACCAGGGTCACTCCAAACTGAGGCGAGGACCTGAACACACGAGCTGCAAGAAGGAACAGAAAAATATTAAATGTTGCTTATCTACAGATGTGTATAATCACCTGGCAGGGTCATGATAAAGTTGTATTTCAGGGCAGCCATAGACTGTATTAAACATGGCCACAGTCTCCGTGAGGCTGTGTGGTGACTAACTACCAGCTAATCAAAAAATTGGCAAAGAGGTGGAGCTGTCACTCAAAGAGGAGACACCAATTCTGCATAACTTTAAGTCATAAGATACGCTGTTGAAAATCCCCCTGTAGAGTGCAGAGCCACAGAGAACAAGAATCATTTTTGTATCAGGCTGTAAACATGTTTATTTTTGCTGTAAAGACCGACATTTTTACATAGGGGTCTATGGGGATTGTGTCGCTTTTAGAGCCGGTCTCAAGTGGACATTTGAGGATCTACAGTTTGAAGCACTTCAGGTACTTTTTCAAGTACTGTCCTTCAGTACAATTTTGATTTGTAATTGTACTTTACTTGATTATTTCCATTTTATACAGTATAACTTTATACTTCTACTCTAATACATTTTGATGCCAATATTGTAAAGATAAGTACACACACAAGTACATTAAGTAGTTCAAATGAGTCCTACCTTGAGAAAATGTAAATGCTGCTTACATAAATTAATCAATAAAATAATCTAATAATATATTTGAAGTATATAAAACAATCTGAGTGGGGTCATTCTGCATAAAGAGTACTTTTACTTTTAATACTTTAATGCAATGTTTGTACTTTACGTAAGGTACGTTTTGAATGCAGTACTTTAACTTGTAGTGCAGTAAATCTGCAGTGTGGTGTTAGTGAAGTAAGGGATCTGAGTCAAACTGTATGTAGCCTGAGAGAACCTAATAGTACTTTCATGATGAGACGCTTTAGTGAACTTTACCTGCAGCTCCCTTCCAGAAGGCCCTCGGTCCTTCTTCCCTGAGGATCTTCCAGAAACAGTCCACCAGGCCGCTGTAGGTCGTCTGGCCGGCACGTGCCGCCACCTGTAGCCTGGTCTTGATCACGTCAGCTGGGGTCACCAGAGAGGCTGCTGGCATGCCTGCGGAGAAGAAAAGCTGTCAAGTTGCGTAACGCTTTCCTTTTTTAAAAAACAGTCGGACGTGTTTGATTGTAAATAGAGCAGAAAGTTTAAAATCAACCCCCAACAAATGAGATGATTTGTAGAAAGCAGCCATCAGCGGCCCAGAGAAATCTTGCATATCATCGTAACTGCATCTGATAGAGTGGTTTCAGCATTCTTTGTTCCCTCTTTTAAAACACGTCATCTTGGATCTTGACCATCTTGCACCAAGTCTGTCGCATACATACACTGAACACAAGTAGGGTCCAGTTCCTATCACTTCACCATCAACCAATCCATACCACCAGCAAGGCCATTATTTAATCTCTACCTTTTTTCTTCCTTTCCTCCCTCTCAAGCTTTCCTTACAGCCGTTTGAACGGGCCCAGACAATGGACGGTAATGAGAGCAATGCACACTGTGCCCCGTGTGCCGCTGAAAGTGACTGGCTGACTGAAGGGAGTGACTGCAAAGCCCCCACTCCAGCCACTTCAGCCATGAATGGGCTCAATCATTGATGGCTCGGTCATTACCATCAACTGCCCTCTTGACGATTTATTCTGACTTCTTGGTTTTTGTAACGGCCAAACGAGCTATTCAGCAAGCCTAATCAACTCAGCATTAGGTAGCAGACTGGCACCCGGTGGAGACTGACCACCTGCACTGAACTGAACTGTGGAGGAGAGGAGAGGAGAGGAGAGGAGAGGAGAGGAGAGGAGAGGAGCAAATATTTAAAAATACAAAAAAGTGGATAAGAATTGCTGAATAATGTCAAAGTGCTACATCATATAATAGCACTTATGCAGTCTTTAACGTGTAAAAGCACCACTTATTTAAAGCTTTAAAGTGTCCTGAGAGGACGTCTTTAGGGCTGAAACTATTTTTATCATTATGAATGTAAAATTTTCCCTTTTTAATCAGTGGATTGTTTTGTTGTTGTCATTGTATTTACAGTATACAGTCCAACATCACAAATCACACACTTGCTTAAAGGATACATTAAAATCTATACACCATATAACAACCTTTCTCATTTGAACCTGAATTCAGATAAAGAAAAACTGCCCAAATGAAGTGAAGAAAAGTCCGGATGAACAGACTAAAATATCTAGCTAGCAGCTAGCAGGGACTCAAGCTTCCTCTTGTGCTGAGAGGATAGCTAATCTTAAATCTGAGCTACAAAGTTCCTCAAAATGGCGTTCTGAGAACATTTTAGTTCTTGTGGTGCATTCAGTGAGCCAAATAATTAAATGATTATCAGAACAGTAGCTGATTAATTTTCAGTTTGATTCATTGATTCCCCTTCACATGACTGAAGACTGAACTACACGGATACCTCTGAGCGAAGGAGACCAAACATTCCCTCCATAACTCTTCTCACATACGGAGCTGATGCCAGTTAGAGATGGCCAACACTATGTTCTTCACAGACCAGAGTAATGCTTAGCTAAATAATGCTGTGCAAACTGAGCATGTAATTCAATTTCCTGTGCTGACTGTAAAACACTAATTGCCAGAATGCTGTAACCGCTGATAAATACATGTGAAAGAGGGATGATAAATGTGTCGAAGTAAGGAAAAAAATAAAGAAATCATGAGGCTCGTTTCAGCCCGGAGTCTGTGGGCCGTGGCTGCCAGTCTTGTGGTGAGAAAGCAGGAGTAAAAGTGGAGGAGGGAGGCAGGATTTATGATTTTTCCGTGTTATGCTGTGCCTCTGCGTCAAAAAGAGAGTGCTGCTGACACATCTCCGAGGATTCAAAACAAATATTAAGTCTTTTATGCAAATCTAATGCCTTTTAACTTGGCAGGGGAGTGCTGCTCTGTTATTAGTGTTTACTTTGGGGATAAATCCAATATTTAAACTCAGCTCTGGATCACATTTTCATGCAGGGGATAAAGTTGTTAAGTCATCAGTGGATGTTGGTCTTCTTGGCCTCCTTCCTCACTGTTATGACTAACCTACAGACGGGACTGTATGCATTCTTGCAGGGTGAACATGCATAAAGTATGCACAAGCATGTTTGTGCGTCTGCCTATATGTGTGTGTGTGTGTGTGCATGTCCAATGTATTAGGATTGGAAAGCTTCCCTGTCGGCCTTGGTTGGCAGGCATCTCAGGCGCTTCCCTGCTACAGAGCTCCAAAACCCCAGTCCCCAATCACTGAGCAGCGCTCTAATTAGCAGCTACCGCCATGGAGCCTGCGGTCAGGGGCTGCCTGGCTTCCAAACTCTGAGCTCTGCTACTGTTACTGCAGGCAGAGTGAGACCTGCTCTCACACTTTGTTCAAAAGATTTTCATAAACTTCAGTGCACTGCACATTGCCTCAGGGACCGAAGCTTTTGGCTCACTATGAATGGTCAAATATTTTACGAGCTGTTTTTCAGGTTATGGACGGACTGAAAAAGTTGAAACTTTTTAAAATGAAACGTGAGATTGTTGATGATTGCACCTGGCATCATTGGATTCATTAATACCAGACAGTAATGTCTACAGCTCTATACAGTAATGCAGACATTAACAGACTTCATTACAGTTACAGTTTGAGATTTTATTGACCTTCTCTGTTGCTGGTCTAGTTAAACGATTATGATCCTGATTAAATTAAATTCCACTTTAAAGGTGCTATAATCAATATGTCTTAGCTGTGAGCAGCAGCTCTATAAAATAAATCCCCCCACCCTTTGGCAGCCACTTTTCTTTTTACGAGAAAGCTGAAATTTAGCATGCATGTCATGGGTGTTTGTGTGTGTGGACTCACCAAAGTCACACCATAACACAAACAAACTAAATGATCAAAGCAGCTGTAGAACAGCAGCTCCAGTGTTCTGTGAGGTAAAATTACTGCATTTGTCAATGGAGTCTGGTGGCTTTGAAGAGAGCATAGAACCACCCCAGTTATCGATGCTTAAACTTAAACAGGTCTGTCTGATGGCACGGTAAAGAGCTGAAGATTTTTAAAAAATGTACTCTTGAAATTATATCGCCATGGGTCTATTGAGGATTCTCCTGTGGGATCATTGCAGAAAATAAGCTCTGTGGCAAACACACGTTTCTGATGCTTACATGTTTGTTCAGCAGGATAATCTTCACAAACATTTTTAGGATGTTTAAAGCATTAATGCATCCAACAGAAGTAAACAGCTAACGTTATGCTAATGTGAACAACACCACGGTCGCATGACTTCAGCGTCACTACCGTTAGCTTCAGACGATCTCCAACAAGCTAACCAGCCGCTTTTACAAGCGTGTGTAACAGTAATTAACCTAATCTACAATCTTCAGAATTTGCAAGAGTACTGAAAAACACGACTAGAGGCTGTTAGACGGACTAGTGAGGGAGTTCCTGTCGAGTCCTGCATTACAACCACTGTAGTCTCATTTAGCCACTTGTTAGCAACCACTTTTTTAATCTTCAAAATTCACCTTATTTCAGGCATCGAACCACAAACCCATTCAAAATCCTCATTGAGTTGAGGATTGACCCCAATGGTGCTGAAATGCAAACTTACTTCTGGGTTTAAAAACTCATTCCTGTGGCGCCATATGGGTGTGTGCTGCTGACTGAGGTCCTCATACAACCTCACTTAAAAAAATCCAAACTATCCCTCTCATGCTTTCTGGAAACTTGAAAAACTAACCCTTGCTTCTAAACTTTATAATAGTTCTCTATTTTTTTCCACTCAAGTATAAAGGTTGAACTATTTTACCTGCCAGCGCTCCAGCAAACAGCATCTTGGCCGGCCCTATCCGTCCGTCCTCCTCCGTGAGGTAAGCCTTGAGATGAGCGTAACAGGGGAAGTAGATGGCTGAGAAGGGAATGTCCCGCAGGAAACAGGCCTTGGAACCCTAGAGAAAGACGGTCAGGGTGAAAAGGAGATGTTTAGGTCAAATATATATTAAGAGTTAAACTCTCGGAAAGGGAAAACAAAGATGAGCAGAACCAGAAAAGGGAGCAGAGGGAGAGAGAGAGTGATGGGGCTTAGGGGATTTAAATCCCGACTTCTGGGTCTCTGAAGATGGATTGTTTTTTCTAGCCACAATATGTAACATCAACTGTCTGTTCCCAAAACCAAACACTCGAGCAGCAACTGATGTTACCGCCAAAGTAACTACTTCCAAAAGACTCCTGGAACAAATCAAGCCGCTCCATATGCAAACGATCTGTGTCCTCAGCAGCAGGTGAGGGAGGCAGCAAAACCGAGAAAAAAAAATAAAAAGAGAGAAGCAGAGAAAGACAGACTGGCTGACGGAGATGACTCCTTGTCTGCCACTGTAAACAACACTATATCATCAAGCTTATTGAGTTTCCTGCTGTATTTCAAGCCTGTTGGCCCGCTGCCACCTTCTTGATACAGCAACTACAGTCAACAGAAGGCGTTTAAAGAGCTGGGCCGGGTCTCCCTGTTTTGGACAGGCTTCATTTAACTCCTATGGGATAATCCTTTGGTTCCTACACACACACACGCACACGCGCACACACACACACAGAGGATTGGCAGATACCTGGGCTATCTCTTTCCCTCTCTTTCCTCTGGCACTTCTTGTCTGCCTGTCCCTCCTGCTGGCTGGCTGGGGCCCGAGCGGCTGCTGAAAGCTGGGAGATTCTATCGAGGCAGGACAGACAAGCAGCGTCACAGGGACTGGGACTAGAAGCCTTAATATCAGGGTGTCGTGTGGGGTAATGCACTAGCAGAGCGCCGGCTGAGAGAGAATGTGTGTATGTAAAATCCTTTTTACACCGAGATGAAATTAAATGACTTAGTCGAGTAAATGCATGCAAAACACCTCTTGCACACACATAAACGACTTACATACAATAAGTCCATAAACATGCAACGTCACGATATTCGTACACTGACAACTTTCCCCCGGTGATGAATGGTGGCGCTAGAGCGTTAGCCACCCTACCAACCAGTAGCTCCACCAGCGGAGGGTGAGCGTCAGGATAATTACCCTGACAAAGGCAGCTCTGTGCCTGGGTGCAGCCCCTCCGGAGCCAGCCCGTCTGGGGCTTGCAGGCTGGAGCTCGTCTCCTCCCCGCCTCCCCTCCACCACCACCACCACCACCAACACCGCTACTGCTTTCTCAATGCACTTTGTCTCCTCTCTGTGCATGGAGACGAACACAATGAAGTATGTGCACAAGCATGCACACAGTCACGCACACTCGTACGGGTAACGCAGCACTGAGGAGCATTCTCACAGACAGTTGAATGGAGACACATACTTCAACATAGTCATAAATTACCGGGAGTGAGTGCACAACTACACAAACACAGCAACAAGAGGCAGGTAGACAGAGACAAGAGGAGGCTCCACACTCTATTACAGCCTTGTTAAAAGGCCCAAAAGCTTTACATGGATGTGGTCTGAGCTGACAGGTGGTCACATCAGCAGACAGAAAGAAAACCAGTGATAAGATTCCAGTGTCGTAAATAATCATCATACGATCAAAGTGCTGTCTAAGGAAGGCCAGATCTTCATTGAAAAATAGTTTACTACTTGGAATTAGTGTCATCATCTTACTTGCAAATTAATACAGCCGCAGGTATGAGATTGACATTTTCACAGTTGATTGTGTTGACAGTTGAAGCAGAAACTCCCCTGTCGTGCGCCATTAGGACTTATTTATGTAATTTAATTAGATATGCTCTGTTTTACCCTGAGGGCTAATGTCCTCGTCTAGCCAGTTAAGCTGCTAATGTTAGCTGTAGCCACGGCTCGTTCAATGGGTCGCATGCAGGAAGTGATGAACCAATTTCCTCTTATTATCGTTTGTATCAACCGTTGTTTCTTATTTTGTTTGTACCCATTGATTTCTGGGATTTACCAATGTTTTCTTATTTTTGATTTTCTCCTGAATTTCCAAAGTGGTTGAAAGCGCCTTTATCTTGATAAGAAAAAAAGTTTCAAAGTTTTGAATTTAAGGAACATAAAAAAATGCATGAATATTATGTAATGAAATCTAGATTATGTGATTATGTACAAGTCTTATAGATTGTTATATTTTTTATGTTACATTAGTAAATGTTTTGAGCTGGGGGGGTTCATGTCCCTTAAATGCCAATAAAAATGGTTTGTTTAAGTTAACAGCACGTCATTATGCATTATCATTATGTTGTCATTTCCAATTCTTGTTTCAGAGTATTTTCACATGGCACAACACCTGCACTTATATGGTGTTTAAGGGGCATCACCTGCGCTAATAAACAAGTATGATCAGGTTAGATTGATCATAGAGAACATCTCGGCAAAAGCAGATTTGGATAGTTAGGAATGTTTGGTTCATCTGGAGTTGATTTCTCATATTTCTCTTAATTCTTGAACTGCTAAGTGAGGCCCATTGATTCTTATAGTTTTTCTGTCCGACTTTAAGCATTTATTTAAAAAAAAACCCACTATGTGTCTGTGCACCTAACTAGTGCAAACAACTTTTAACTGATTTAAAAGTCATAATATTTATACCGATAAGGAAAATATTCTTCATAACACACCAACGCAACTATATTTCTATATTAGCCTCTTGTGACATTATAATCTTTCACGCTTGCTTTACAATGGGTGCATAATACCATACAACTCTAATATGTTCAAACAGTGCACTGTAATTTTTAGCCCCGTGGCACTGAAAAATACCAATTATGGCAATTAAGGTTAAATACAGCTTTTAGCATAAATTGTGTCTTTTCTTGTTCTTGAACAGAAGACCACATGGAATTGTTGATTTTAATGATGGCTGATGTGGGGTAAAGTAATGTATAATTTTACAACAGTTAATAGAAAAATCACATATGATTTAGTCATAACAGTAATGAGAAATAATGGATTGCTGTGAAATTGTGAGGCTGATGAAAATAGAATGGATACTGGTCATCTAATTAATGCGGCTAATAACTTGAATTCTGCATTACAGATAATATGGCTCTGGGCTTTCTCCACCATCAAACCTCTCAATTAAAGATAAATGTGAGTTTCACTTTTAAGGTTGGTCCTATCTACAAGAGTTCTATAATCAAAGCAGTAAATGTCTAATATCCTTTTACTGATATGTTGCAGTGGCTTGACTTTTAACTGTTCACAGCACATTTTTCAGCCCAGTGGTTGTGTGATTATTCTAACTAACTCATCTCACACTGTTGCTTCTGGGACAGGAATACATGAAACAGAATTAAGTGGGTTTGTGCTCGGGGGCAGGATGCATTAAAATACTGTAATAATAATGTGATAAGGGTCAAAAAGGTTCTGGAAGAATGATTTACGGCCCAGACATGAGCACTATACAGGCACCTCTGACCCCAAAGATGCTTCTCACCTTGTAAAGTCCAAAGAAGCCGAGGTCCCTGATGACAGACAGGGCGCTGACCCTCGGCCCCGTGGTGATCTCTCCTGCCACCTGCAGACGGATCTTTACAATCTCCAGAGGGTTGGTGAAGATCACCTGGGAGCCACCAGCCTGGAGGAACAGGTCGACAAAAAGACATCAATGGAGATTTCAGTTAAAAGTTTAGATGCAAAACACATTCTTGACCATTGAAATGTGCTGAATGATAAATTCCACTTGAATTGTTTATTAGCTTATATAACACCCTCTTAACACTATAAAAGGTCAGGTGGCACAAACCCAAGAGAGGGAAGCAACCAAACAATGGCTCTAAGTTAAGTTAAACAAACAGTGCAAGTAATGGCATTAAAGGAAAGATAAAAAATCCTGCTAAAACATTTAAATATAATAATTATGATATTATGATATTTGTGTGTTTTTTTCTCATGTTAATCCATTTAAAAGTGTGTTTCCTTGCATTGGTCAGCGAAACAAGATTTTTAATTTTCATTCCAATCACCTGCAGGATAATAAAGAAAACACTGGGGAATCCCAGGAATCAACAGGTACTTTCAAAATAAGAGCAAATCGTGGATAAGAACAAAACTGAAACAACTTTTGATCCAATATCGCTCTCTGCATGAGGATCAATGTCTGTTTCAAAAAGTGTGTGAGTTCCACCAGAAAGTGTTCATTTCAACATTAAAACAAAGCATTTGAATACACTCAAGATTGATAGTTTACGCAACTGCTGCAAGTGATGCAACTCAACGATAATGCCGCCTCAGCAACCAGCTGCAAAACAAACATGTGGAGAGGAGGAGAGAACAGGAGAGTACCGGGAAATCCAGCTGATGCGTCCGACTCTGTCAGCTGTTTGTCTTCATCACACAGACCCTGCGGGGACTCTGACTTCTCTTCTTCTCTCTAACCTCTCACTTCACACCACTCTCCAAACCTGTACTTGTGAGGGCAACAATACTGCGGCAAGTTGAGACTGGCTTCTTTTTGCCTTTCAGGTCGGCTGGGCTTTTTAAGTATAAGACGTCGCTGCTGTGGTGGAGCTGTGGCGAGACAAATGGTTAACTGTGTCTAGTCAGGGAACGTGACGGCATTTCCAGAACGCTGCCTGATACTGAGAAATGTTTACACCGTTTGAAGATTTATATTGGGCGTAAGTGGGCTCATTCAGACTTCTATGTTTCTCTCTCTTCCTCTGAAAGTCTTTCCTGCTATCATCTCTCTCCCTTTCTTACTTTGACCTCCACTCAAGCGATCTCTCTCATCTTCTCTAATATTGTCTCTCTCTTGCAACGGTTGCCAGTGGTTACTGCAGCTACACGCAAAAGGGCGGCACATCGCAATTAGATAGCAATTGGTTGCCATGGTGCCGTTTCTGTCTTAAATAGGCCTGGTCTGTTTGTTGTTGTTTCTCTCCTTTTCTCCCCCGCCTTCAGTCGCTTCGTTATGAATGATGGATTGTGCTTGTCGCCTCTTGCTTTACGGGAAGGCATCAAGCTCCAATCTGCAACATGGGCATTTATTTTGTTTTGCTCAATTTGCCTCAGTTTTAAGTGTTACCATATATTGCCTACGAGAAGAGAGGGGAGGAGGAGATCATAATAGTCGCATTGAAGGTGTGTGCAGCCGCTTTTTTAAATAACACGGAGTACAGTGGGCTACAGCTTCCCTTCCAGACCCAACCAGAGGCTGTGAATAGCAGGAGGGCTGCCGCTCCAGAGCTGCTACATCTCACAGCTAACACTTTATGACTTGTTTTATGGAAATAACCTAGTTGATTACATGCTGGCTAATAGCGTGAGCATCAAGAGGCTATTGGCTCCGGCCCCTAGCAGTGTTGGCTGCTTCAATTGGTTGCTAATGAGACTGGAGATGGAGATGCTGTTTACTCAAGAGGAGTAAACAACAACATTGTTCAGAGGGATGAGCTGACAATTAGACCTGACAACATGAGATAAAAAAGAGTGACAGAGCAGAGTTTTTTTTGTGCTCTTCACCATCCCACATTCCCACTGAACAGTTACAAAATAACTTTGGGACGAGAGAGAGAGAGAGAGAGAGGGGGAGACAAATAGAAATGTTAGGATGAGACAAATAAACAGAGCGAGCTAATGAGAGAGAGAACGATGGAAGACAGAAACAAGAGAGAGGAGTAGTCAAAACAAGAGGAGTGAGGGGAAGGTCGAGGTTGAGGCAGAGAGGTTGAGGGTTGTGATTATGGAGTGACAGCGTCGGCGGCTCTCTGATGATTCTCAGGTAATTACAAGGCAAGGTGATCCTCAGAAACCTGGGACGTCAGCACCTTATGCACGCATCGCAGCTCCTGGCTACGTGTGTGTGTGTGCTGCAGTGAGCATACCAAGAGATTAGTAAAGTTTGAGGAACCCCCCCAACACAAATACACACGCCGGTACATTAGCTGCTGTCCTGAAATAACAATTCAACACTCTTAATGCTGCATGTGGGTGTTTTAGATTCTCTGATACTGTTTTCATAATTCACATCAGGCCTAAATAAGAAACTCATTACAAAGACTTAAACCAGCCATGCACGCTGTGATACATTCACAATGAACACGAACAAAGTATTACTGTATTTCGACTCTCGGTCTTACCCCTCGCTCTCCCTCTCAGCAATGACCCACTAAGTATTTTGTGTAACTTAAGTCCTAAAACGCAGGCCAGTAACTGCCAGATAAGCATCCAGCCAGCTCAGTCAACGGTGCATGCCATTCTTACCAAATAATCATTAGAAACTGGCAACCAGCGCTGGAGCTTAATGGTGCTGAGCCACGGGGGTTTAGAGAGGGTAAGAGGAGGAGGCGAGGCGAGGGAAGGGTAGGTGAGAAGAGGACAGGAACATGTTTTGTTGACACTGCCAATGCAAATCCCTTCTTTTGGCATTTCAAGCTTGTATCCAGACTGATTTTGAAGTTTGGGCTAGGGCTGGGCAATTTATTGATAGTATATCGATATTTTGATATGAGACTGGATATCATCTTAGATTTTGGACATTGTGATATCATAATATGACACAAATTTTGTCTTTTCCTGGTTTTAAAGACTGCATTACAATAAAGTGATGTTTCTCAGTCATTATATCAAAAATCTATACAATATTTTCGCAATATCGATATTGAGGTATTCGGTAAGATATATTGTGATATTTGTTTCTCTATGGCTTCCAGTCCAAGTCTGGACTGCACAAGAAATGAAATGTGATTTTTGCAGATCAGATCCAAACCACACTGGAGCTGGTTTTACATGCAGTTCCAATCAGATTTCTACAGATGTATCTCAGTTCGGAAGCTCTGGATGCCAACATTGGATTTCAAAGTGTCTTTTACATCACATGGAATGCAACACACAACGACAACATCAACAACATCTACTACTAGCAGAGCACTATGGAGAAACAACAGCTAACTAAATTGTCTGCATCATAACTTGATAGTAAGATCGTTTAAAAGGCAAAGTGATCGACCTACACTGTTGATGCTTTTGCATTGAAGGAACGTAGCTGCGTAGTTACTGACGCTTTCCCAATCAACCCATACAACCAGGGTTTGGGTGTGTTTTCTGTAATCTGATTCTCAACACTAAACTGAAAGCGTTTAAGACACAGAGTCTCTACAGAATCTATTTCTATATGAATTCATGAACGGTTAAGTTCAAAGAAATGAAAGAAAATCTTTCCTGTTAGTTTGTCTGACACAAAAGGTAGCATGTCTTGTGCAGACGCAGATACAGACTGTAACAGTATGACTAAATCATAATGTAAATTTAGGCATATTTGGCATAATAGAAGTTAGAAACGTACGCTACAAGCTAAGATTAGCTGCTCGTCACACTTTCTCTGTGCTCTGCAGCTTCATCTTCTCAGACAGTGTGCAGAGTAAACTCTGAGGCTGTGGAGCTCTGACTAACCAAGCGATATATTCCCACAATTACAAATGGTCCAGTTTGTGCCACAGTACTCTCTGCCACTCAGCGGTTATTTAAGAACCCACTCTAGGTTGGCGATGTCTTGAAATTAATTCTGATTAATTGCAACTAACAGTGAAGACACTCAGTCTTAAAGATCTGATTTAAAAAAGAAATTACATTTGCCTGTAAATGTCTTAACGTAGCCAAAGAGGCTTTGAGAAAAGTTTACGACACGGAAAGCGAACATATAACATTACTATTCCCCTGTTCTCTCCGTCTTTCTGTCTTTTGCTTTATAGACTGTGGACCTGAGGCTGACACTGTGGTCCAAACCAACACTTTCACAGCTACCAAATGATATAAACAGATTTCATGTGCTGCGGCTGGAGCCTCGCTAAAACAGGGTTCAGGAGGGTTCGACGTGTGTGTGTGTGCGTGAACGTGTGTG
>CAFUXE010000445.1:22514-67523 GCA_903364295.1 Serranus cabrilla
ATGGTACCTGCATGTCCGTGTGTGCGTGCCTACATACTTGTGCGTCTCCTCACTGTCTGTATGAGTGTGTAAGTCCAGACATGCGACATCACCACATCGTGACACAGGCCTTAAGGTATGTGGCCTCGCGTGTGACGTTCATTGTCCTGCTCTGAAAGTCTCCAGCCAGCCGGTAATCACTTCAAAGGAGACAGGTCAACAGAGAGGTGAACTCACACAGCCCTCCTGTCCACCCTACACTTTTCTTCTCCTCTCGTCTCCTCTCCTCTTTTATTGTCCCTTCTGCTTCTTCTTTCTTCTCTCACATCTCAGCCTTTTTTGTTTCATAACCGGTTTTGCTGATTTGACTGCACAAGACATGTTGTTCCTGACAGCAGTCTGGGAATACAAATTTAGAGATGGATTTTGGCCTTTTTTTTTTCTTTTTGTTGGGACTTAATTACATATATTGTATGTTAAACATACATTGGTACATTGCTCCCTTTTATAACCATGATACCTACCATGAGCTTGGAAATACTGTTGGAGTGCTTTCTACATGCTGAATAGGATGAGCAGGGTTGTACAATTGATGCATTATAATGAATAAACACAGTCGCCCACAGAGTTGGAATCATTTTGTTTTCAGACACAATCCTCTGTTAATTGTGGTTTCATTTTCATCGTGATATGTTTGGGAGATATTGATTAATAAGGTAAAACATATTTTATTCCAACTTTATGGGCAACCTTGTATAATAGATAATCCAGCACGTTTTAGCCACAGTAGCTTCTGCAGTATTAATGCAGAATAAGTGCTGCATGGGGACCTTACAGTTTATAGATATTTGACATCAAACATTCAGAAAATGCTGAAATATGTGATGCATACTGACCTCTGTACAGGCCAAAGAGGCCCTCGTAGCGTACCACCTTTTTGAAGCAGTCGAAGCTGTTCTTGTACATGAGCTCTCCCACCAAGGAGCCACTGCTCCTCTGGTTTTGCATGCGTGTCTTCACCAGATCAATGGGGTACACTGCTGTGGCTCCCACAGCTACAGAGAAAGAAAAAATAATGGTTAGCTAGATACTGGTCGCATGTTTTAAGGGTCATGTTTGCTAATTACAGTCACATCAGTCAGTATTCTGTTGTGACCAAGCACCAGCCTCCGGAGCTGAAGAATGATGCCAACACAGAGGTGCTAAAAACTGCAGTTCTTCACATGACCTATTGAGGTTGTGTAAACCAATCACCATAGACCCCCCACGTTAAAATAGCAAACTTTACCGCAGAAATAAACATGTTTACAGGCCAGTAGAAAATCTTTCTGGTCTCTATAGTTCATGACAGCTGTATAGGGTGTGATTTTGTGTATAACTCACGAGTTTAAAATTATATAAAGACAGTTATGCATATTTAAGGGTGAGACCACTTTGAGTGACAGCTGGGTGCTGTCACAGGTGGCCTGGCTTCATTCAGCCTCGGCTCCACCCACGCTCCACCTCTACATTTCTGGATTAACTGGGAATTAGGCGGCATTAGGCACTGTGTGGTGAGTACCACACTCAGCTTCCCAAGGACTCTTATGGTACTCATGCACCATGTTTTATACAGTCTATGGTTATGACTATGCCACCATTGCCCTCCCTTTGCCTTAACCAGCCTCCGAATCCCACCTGAAAGTGCAGAAAAACGCTATAGACATGATTAAGTAGGAGTAAAGAGTGTTGTTAAGGCCATATTGTATGTGTTGATGATAAGTTACTTAAGTAAGTATTAGGACTGAAGTGCAACTAGATATGTAGATAAATGGTTCACCATGAAACCATGAACAGGAAGCACTGATCAGGTTGAGACTAGCAATTTATGACAGTTCATGACAAGAGTTTGGTATTGTGAATTGGAAGGCTTCTATGAGCAGACTTTACAGAGAGAAGAAGGAGAGGTTTGGATTAAGAATATGTAAAGGCTGTCACCTCTGTTAATTTCCTCTATTATACTGCAGTGCAAAACTAAACAAAAGCAGGTGGGTTTGCTAAACACCCCCAGGGATAGGTGTGAAAATATCTTTATATGTCTTTGTAATTTGGATTAGCCGACCACGTAAGTGGAAGAAGAAGAAGAGGAAAAGGCGGAGGAGGAAGGGGAAGTCCGTGGGGGTAATGTTAAGAAAGACGTGGAAGTGTTTTGAGTCCCAGTGTCTTCGGCCCGTCAGACGGACACAAACAAAAAGAACCGACCCAAGGCGACAGACTTAATTAGAGAGAGGCCGAGAAAGAAGAAGGGATGGCAGACCCATACCTCCTTATTAAGCTGTCTCCCTTGGGATAGAAGGAGGAGGAATGAAGGAAGGGTGGAGGAGGAGGAGGAGGAGGAGGAGAAGAAAAACAGTGGGGAGTCTGAAGTTGAACACAAGGCCTCAGCACCACCCTTCACCCCCACCCTCGTCCGCCCTCTTCTGATCACTCACACAGGTACAAAAGAATCCACACAGGAGGTTTTTCCCATGGCACGCACAGAGGCGAGAGACAGGACAGAGCGAGGCAGAGGCACGCTAAAGAGCGGGAAAGAGATAGAAGAGGGAAAAGAAAGAGAGGGAGCTTCTCTTTAAGCAGGGGAGCAACCGTTGCTGTTGTAAGCAAGGGAAAGGGCAATAGAGGGGCCATTGTCTGCTCTCTCTCTCACCCTTTTCTTATGAGGACAGCAGGGGACGGGGGGCAGGTAGACACGCAAGCAGGTAGGTGGGTGGGTGGGTGAAGGTATGCAGGGAGCCAATGGGGCGTGACTCTTACCCCCTGCCACTGAGCCAAGGGTGAACCTGTACGCCGACTCTGCCATCTGGACGAGGATGGGGCGGGAGACGTCACTGCCCAACTGCTGCTCACACAGCGGGAAAGAGACAATGAAGACATTAGTGCAGAAGTGGGAAAACAACAGTGAGACATGACACAAGACAAGCCGCTGTTTCCGACATTGATTTCTCTGTACCAATCCACATGCACTTAAGTACTGTTTCTTATAAAACATTGCATGCCACACATCTAATTCCACCACCCTGGAAAACTAAATTGCAGGCAATTACATCAATCACACCTGCTGTATAGTGTTTGACAGCAAGTCCCAATTATATAATGGCCATAAGTATATAGTATAATGGTCAATGGATAAAACTATGCAGACAAGAAAAAGAGTATCAGAAGTACGTGTTTTAATTAGTAAAGATGTTCCGTATTTGATTATGAAATAAAAGGATATATTATAGTAAGCTAAAATGATAATTTTCTTTACTGATTGATACTTTATTATTATTTGATTAATTAAATACTTCTTTAGACTTTAAAAACGTCAGATAATAGTGAAATAAATCCTTCCCACAGCTCAAGATGACATCATCACAATGCTTCTCATTTTACACAGATATAGAAACAGAAAAGCTGTTAACCAGATAATGTTTGGTATTTTCACTTCAAATTTGTTGATTTACTGTGTTAATAAGCGACCACACTAATAATTTCAGGATTAGATAAAGTAACTGGTGAAAGCAACACAAAGCCTTGCACAAGTGATGGTAGGTTAGTAGTTCAAAACGTCGGCGTCAGTTAGACTTGAAAAAAGAAAATGACATCAATGATTTCTCAGTGGGTTTGCAGGAGATGTGTGATGTATCTTGACTGAGAAATACAGAAGCTGCTTTGTGTGTTTTCACTGTAACTAAACTAAGTGTGTAATGTCATCTGTCCAATTATATTAAAATCAAATTGATGTCAGTACACCCTAGTGATCATCATTGTGTTATGCAGAGAGCAGCAGAGTGTTAGTAGCCGCCATTAGCCACACGGTAACATTAGCCATAGTCCCGCCTCCACCTGAGGTACCTGTTGCCTTGTCTGGTCTGCCCAGCCCTGGCCCCTCGACCCTGGGGAGAGGGGGGTGGAGTGTTGTAAGTATGTATGTGTGTGTGTTTGTGCGGGGGATGGGAGCCTCTAGAATAGGTCCACCTGTCAGAGTAAACTCCCACCCCCTTCTACAATTCATCCCCAGTGATTTCTTACTGCCCAAAAAAGTCTTTATCCACAACCTCCTCCACTTCTACCATCCTCCTCAGCTCTGTCTGCTTGAATACTGGTGAAACTTGGCAATGCTAAGTGTCAGGATGTTTGAGGGAGAAATAGGGAACACGTTAACAGGATATAAAGAGAGAAAAGGCCAACCGACCAACATGTAGAGAAACAAGAGAGTGGGAGAGAGAGGCAGATCAAAAAAGGAAATGGAGAGAACTAGCAAAAGATGAGGAGAGAGAGCTCCAGCTAGCTGGCGGCCAGCCCCCGAGGCCAAACCACAAGGGCCTAAAGTGGCTCATTGTGGTGGGACTGGCGTCTGTGTAGTGCTGGGCCCCTTTGCTTTCTCCCCTTTGGCCCCCGCCTGCTCCAACATGGCCTGGCCAAGCCTTCACTGTAGTGCTGGAACCCACCAGGCAACACAAGTCTGACCAAACAGCCCAAGAAGGAAAACAGTCCTCTGCTCATCCGTCTGGCTGTCCATACACCCTTCCCCCTCTTCTTCATTACCAATTGCTCTTGTTAGCTGCTGCAAAGTCTCTTCACATCTATCATTTGTAACATAAAGCATGCTTGAGGTTCATTGGGCCTTGAGGATGGCTCTGTTTGTCTTTATTTTCCTGGATTTGTGAGTTTTGTCTGTTTTTTTAAGTCATCATCCACATGTCAGGGAGAGGTCTAGTGGTGTCTCTTTGAGTTTGAGTCTTTTATGGGAAGTTACTTGGACACAGCTTTGAAAATGAACACTGGCAGGTTTTGAGGGCAAACTTTCCACTTCATCTGACAAAGCTTGTTTGGCTTCATCAGCTGTATTTTTTTTTGTATATTTTTCTTTCACTTACATGTAACTCTAAAACAATGCTTCATTGAATGAAATGTGTAATTCATGCCAAAATCACAAATCAAATTGATGTCTTGGTTTGGCGGATTAATTACTTGTGAACAGGAGATATCATTATCCTTAATTATAAATCTTAGTCCTCTGCATGGTGACATCCTGCCCTAGAGAATGTAGTGAGAAGAAAAAAGAGCTCCCAGTGTGGAAGAGGAAACCAAACACATCAACAAGTCTTCATATTCTGTACCTGTCTCTGGACCTCAGCCAAGTTGTAGGGCAGGGCGCCTTCCTCCAGCGGAGCGATCTGCTCAATGTCCACTAAACCAACACGTCTGATGAGGAGAGAGAATGGAGAGAGTTTTCAAGGTTTCAAGTAACTTTCAACTGTTGTAAAAACTCTCAGAGGAAGATAATATTTCGTCGATGTATCACCAAAGTCCATGACCTTTGGAGGCATGATCTGTCAGTCTGAAGTTACTTGCAGTTTGAGGATACTTTGCTATCATTCCATGTGAAATATCATGGCATTCAAAAATCCAGGCCCCTGTTTGGCATGATTGAGTAAGACAACCGATCTATTGGAACTGACAACTCCCACTCCTTTATCCCTTCATCCAAGTATAACAAAGATATTTAACCTTTGGATGTAAAACTACTGCCTTTCCGAGTCTATATTTCCATTACTTTTCTATGGCGGCCCCAAATTTCCCAGGCTGAGGGAACGGGGAACGCCAAGCCCCCCCACCTCTCTCCTCTGAATATTGGGGCTATTATCTCTCGCATCTCCAATCAAGGGGAGTGGAGAGGGCTATTAAAGTATCCCATTGCCCAGAAATAATAATCAGGTGGTGTCTCAGGCCGGGGTTAGGAATTATGAGTGCACTGGTTGGGCCGCGAGGCAGACGCAAAGGAAGTGGGGGAATGTGAAACGCATACAGTTGTTTTGTGCCACGGATCATAGGGGCTGGAATTGCCCCTTTTTTTAAGATAAATGAGAGTTTGGACTGGGTTTGGACTGAAAGAGGATTCTCTGGCACTGATGTAGTCATGTCTGATTCTTTTGATCCTTTGCAGAGAAGATTGAGATGGAAGAAAGCACTCGTCTCTCTGAGGAATGGACCCTGGGGCTAAAGGTGCGCTGTTGGGGGCAAGTGTGGGATAGACTTACCCTCCAAAACTCCCTAACTAACTGAAGAAAAAATGTAATGACTTGATTATGAATTCAGCTGAGATGCTATTCCTCCATTACAGCTGTAACATAGCTACAATTTTCTGAACTTATGGTGGTTCACAGTGAAACACAGAATGTTTTCCAATTCCTACTCAGTCATCATATCCACATTACTGATGATTATTTCCTCAGAGATTATGTCATCCACCCCATAGACTGGATTAAATATAGAAAGCATGTTATACACAACAGACTGCCACATGATCAAAACTGAGGGATTAAATCAAACCTAACATGATTTTTTAGAGATGTGTGTGTGTGTGCGTGTGTGTGTATCTGTCTTACCCACGGGGATCTGATAGGTCAGCCAGCTGAAAGAGGATGTCGACCTCCATGGGTGTCACCTGGCCGAACCTTTGAGCTGCCACAATGAACTCCTCTATAAGAAAGACATATTTATTTAGTTTTTACTAAAATGAAGAGTACAATATTTACAGACTCCACTAGTTGCAAATAGAAGTCAAATTGTAGAGAATTAGAAGCAGATGTCTCACTTGATTTATTTCCTCAGTTAACATTTTTCTAATGAGTTAATGTTCTCAACCACTACTTTCAAGTCTTCATCAATACGTAGACAATAAAGCAATATGTTTTAGGGCAGGGCTAACTTCTGACTACAGGTCAGTGTCACAGTGGACTGGGTTTCGTCTTACAACTTAGACTGTTTCACAGTGTGTTTTATATAAGTAAAACGTATGTCAAATGTCTTGTTCAGCATTTTGTAGTGCTAAAAGGACAGCAAGGATTTGGCTGATCATTCAGAGTTATGGATGCACCTCGCTTACCAAGCTAAGTAGCTAGAACAAGCGTCCTCCTCCACAGCTCCATCCTCTCAACTCAATCTGGTCACTTCTCAAAAGAAACAAGACTGAGACAACCAAATACCCAACTCAAGCTTTCAAAACCATATCCCACAAAGTATTGGTTGATGTCACGATGACCACATCCACATCACACTGTGATAAAAACCCATTCATTTATATGTAATACCATAAAACAAAGCAAACTCAGGTTTTTCTCCTCAGCCACATGCTTGACCTGGGGGATCCCCAGGTATCTCCAGGCTAGAGGGGATATATAACATACCTCCAGAGTGTTCTGGGTCAGGAGGACCTTCATAGGGAGGCACACGGGGAGCATCATGATCACCTCCCTGAAACAACTGCCTCTTTTCAATGCAAAGGAGCAGCGACCTCTGAACTCCTTCCTCATGCCTGAGTTTCAGAATCCAACTCAAATCTCATGGCATGAAAGTTTAAGGGTAAAACATCCACAACAGTGTCGACGGGACACCAATCTGGCTTTCTATTTCCTGCTCCATAACACATAACTAACTTGCAAATTCATATCTCCAACTTCTTAACACCAGGAAAGTTTCTTTTAACTCCAAATACGCAACTGGCCTTTCTCTGGACCTAAAATTTGGAGGTGCCTACAATGATCCTAACAGCTGCACAGCTGGCTCCAAACTGCCCCAGTGCATGCTAGGTCATGCCTGATGGAGCCAACAGAACTACATCATCAGCAAAGAGCAATGCAGTTGAGATGCCACCAAACCAAACACTCCCAGCTCCTTGGCTGCACTTTGGGATTCTGTCCATGAACATTACGAACAGTAAAGGTGACGAGGAACAGCCGTGGCAGATCCCAAAACCCACTGAGAACATGTTTGACCTACTGTACAGAATGCAGACACAGTTCTCAGTACAGTTATACAAGGGCTGGATGGCTGTGATCAACAGCCCCGACACCCCATTTTGTGGCAGCGGTTTCCATGCAAAGAGTGAAAAGCCAGTCCACTGTTTCCAAGGCTCAATAAAAAGTGATTATCCATATTATTGT
Organism: Serranus cabrilla; assembly: GCA_903364295.1. Lineage (NCBI taxonomy): Eukaryota > Metazoa > Chordata > Actinopteri > Perciformes > Serranidae > Serranus > Serranus cabrilla. The sequence continues at coordinate 30,464 of CAFUXE010000445.1, forward strand.
AGTTTAATATCAAGGGACTGATAAAGGTTGATGTTTTTTTCCATAGCAAAGGAACTTCCAAATTGATTCGATATTTGGTATAAAGCAGCAGATAAAAGTGATATATTACACACTGTCAACTTCAACATGAAAATAAGCCAAAAGACGTAGTACTGAGCTGAATGAATCACCTAAAGCAACAATCAGTTATCACAAACAACAGATTCCTGTGACTGACATCTCTTTTATTCTTATCTGATTCATATTTCTATTAACCTTTCATGATACTGCCTCAGACTCAGTATCATCTACTGGTATTTTGTTTCTTACAGGCACCAACATAACATGAAAGCTGAAGTGTGAATCAGAGCAGACAGGTGCTGGCAATCTGAGCAGAGAGGAAATCAACAGCAAAGTTCTCAAGTGCAAGTGAACAATGTAGAATTAATTTTGATATAGCTGGCCTTGACGTGCAGGACCCGTTGCTAGTGGCTGATTTAAATGTTATGCTGTTTTATGGGTATTTAAAGTTCTGTCACTCACACCAGTTACCCTCTGTGAACTTAGAAGTGAGAAGTGTCAAAGCATGTCGAATTCATCATAAGAAAACAGAATAGAAAATATGGCCATGGAGGGTTATGGACTTCAAGAGTTCTTCTGAGGCAGCTTCAGTATGCCGTAACTTAAGACCTGGTCTATTGTAGGTGGAATAAAGAACAGGTTGACTGTAGGCTGGCTTACAGTGGAGGAGTCAGCATTGTTTGACCTGCTTTATTCAAAGAGCAGCAGGCTGGGGTTGCGACAAAGTCGTCCTACACTGGAGCCATTCACCCCGCCGAGGCTCAGCTTACCCCTGAGGCATGCTCTCTTTCTCTCCCACACACACATATATCCATGGGTACATGCAGGTAATGCTCACAATCATGTGAGAGAGCATACTTACACAAGAATAAAGACACACACAGACACACACGCACACACACACACACACTCAGACATAGACGGAGTTCTGTCTGGGGAGATCACAGATCACAATGCTGATAACCTGTCTACCCATAGTCTGCAGTCACCAGTACACACACACACACACACATACTTGACTGACCTCTATACACATTTTATGATCACCTGCCTCTTTGTGAGGTGGTCTAGCACATAGAGTATTAAAATGATGAGTAGACACATAACTGCCTTGTCTAAGCACAGCTCCTTGATGGCATGTAAGCTAAAGGTAAACCTGCAGCAGCAGTAAATAAACATATCCAGTCTCCTCCATACAAACCTCCCTTTTCAAACTGACTGAGGATGAAGAAAAAGAAATACGATGCAAAAATAAGACATGTCTGCTGAGACTTTCAGACTGACACTGGCACCGGATAAAAAGTCAAAGGACCAATAAAGTTGTTAAAAGTCAGGAGGCTTTGTCCTCGGGGGATATTGATTGTTTGTGCAAAAATTCATGGCAATCCATCCAATATTTACTGAGATATTTCAGTCTGGACTGAAAACAACTATGTAAAAATCAACCTAACATTGTGACATGGTCAAGAAACCCTACTGGCAAAAACCTGATTACTGCAATTTACTTTTGAGAACAATCATTGTGGTGCCAAAAGACCGTTGGAGGTGAATTTGCTCACATATCATCAGCTCTGGCTCTGTCTAGTAGAGATGCAATTACTCGATTATTTGTAAACCCAAATACTTTATCAACACCTGATTTTAACCTGTTTAAGATTCACACTCATCATTTGACTGTCAGTGTACACTGCTGGCTCAATGAAAGGTGTGTTCTGGAAATGTCGCCAGTGCACGTACACACACAAACCCTCACACACATGTGTGCACTCGCTGTTGTGTAGGCGTTCAGCACTGTAATGGTGTCCCCAAGGCAAAACAGTGGCCTTGTTGCACATACGGAATCAATCAGGATTATTACGCATGTGTGCATGCTTGGCTGTGTTAATGCATCTGAATGCTTGTGTGTATGTGAGAAATGTTTGAAAAAGTGTGCAACAAAATGCGCACACACTTGATACATGCGGGTGTGTGTACAGTATGTGTTTGTCGGCCAGCCAGTGGTACATGGAGCCGAGCACTAGCAGTCCCAGAGGAGGCCTTAATGACTCAGGGAGTGGAGGGTGGATGGGTGGTGGCTGTGGAGGTCTGGCTGGCTACGGGCCACCACGGGTCGAGCCAAGCCCAGCCTCGGTGTACCCATGGTGGGAACAGCCTGGGGAGCGTATGGGCTCTTGGTCTGGGTCGGCTATGGTCCACACCCCTGATAAGGCTTCAGATAGGATCACAAGGCTACACTAGTGGCTCTGGGCCATGTGGAGAGAGGTCAGAATGGTTTCTTAAAGACGGCCAGAGCAGGAGAGAGGGAGTCAGAAAGAAAGAGACGGAGAAAGGTAGAGAGACAAAGATAGCGAACTGGGCTTTCTGCCAAGTACTGAGGAAAGGAATGAGAGACAGCAAGTGGGGCAAGCAAGTGAGAGAGATAAGGATTTAAAGAACTAACCAAGGGGGACAGGGAGAAATAGAGAAAATGCCTTAAAAAAAAACTTTGTTGGATCAATAGATAATAATACCTAATTTCATCACCTTGTAGCTCTAGATCCTTTTCTCTACAGTAATTTAAATTATAGAGCTGAGAACAAGCTTATAAAATGGCTTTAACTATCTAACATGCACATTGATCCACAGGGTAAGACAACACACCTCATTCTCGCATGATTTTGACAAATAAATCATTCTTCAATAATTTTTTTTTTTAAGAAGATGAATTTTAAATGTCATTATCCACCAACAGCATCCCAGGACAAAAAAAAAGTGGTCCTCAGATCAGTGCCAGGATGTCTAATAGACAAGACAGGCTCCATCAGGGATTGTGGGTATGCAGTACGTGTGCTGGGTCGGATCCAGCATGCCCATTTAAATGCCACCGGGAAGGAAGAAAACCAAACAAAAACAAGTTTCCACCCTCAGCGCACACAGACGTAAATACATTATCTGGAAAACACACTTAAATACTGCCTGTACTGCAGGATGGTATTAGTTTGTGCATTGAGCACACACACAGTGCATGCTCACTCATTTGTTTGTTAGTGTGCATCCTGTAGCCTGTATGTTTAAGAGAATGCAGCATGTGTGTGCACATATACTATAAATGTGCATCTGAAAAGAACTTCAGCCGCAAAATTACCATTTGTGTAACAATTACTCACCCTGTGTTTCCCTGAATTCTTCAAGAGAGCTTTTCTTGCATGCCTCAACGGTGAATGAAGAATACGAACACAGAGAAAACTCTTGATGAATTCAAGTAAACAAAACTATATCCAAGTCTAATTTATCCAGTGTTATGCTCACTCACTTTCCTAACATGTATTTTCACTAAAATCTTACCATTTAAAACACTTAAATAAAAAGTCCACACAGACCTGGAGCGTGTCTGCGCAAGAACTTATGTGAAAGAGTTTTAAATTATATTATTCTACCTAAAATGTACCCCCCATTTACTTTTATCAAGAATTTTCTTCATTTTTGGATTCCTCGTTCACTGTGCAGGCATGCGAGAAAAACTTTATTCAAGACTTCAAGGCAACATGGAGTGAATAATTGATATACAATTTGAAGGGAAGTATTCTTTTAATATAGGCTTTTTTATCCATGTACCTTTAGTGAACTCCACATCTCGGCGGTGGCCAGACAGGGTGCTGTAAACCTTTCTTATCAGCTCCATGTTGTTGAGAAGCGAGTTGAAGCCGTTGAAGTATGAAAAGCTGACCTGGTGAGATGTGCTGCCACCAGCAACCTGGACAAGGATGGAGACACGTAGTTTAACATGCTATATGATTTTACAATAACCCACAAACACAAACAAAATCAAGCTGCACTGCAACCTGAATAAACGCATGTAGATATCATAATTACATGTATGACAGAGGACACATAGCAAAACATCACACGTCGAGAGGAAATCCTGACGAAAGCGGTGGTTAATCATCAACGTTCCTCTTTACCGTCGCTCCACAGGGAGAAGTAAACCCACGTCAACCGCTACTTTTTCCATCACACAACGCACACTCTCAGGGAGTTTAATTAACTTTCTTTACGAGGTGGAGGAAGTGATAAAAGAACAGAAAATAAAAAAAAGGTAACAGATTAAAAATAGATGCGAGGCTCTTGAGGACATTCCAGACTGCACACAAACTCTTTCATGTGAACCAGCATCCCATCTTTATCAAACAAGGCTTTCAAACTCTTAGAGGAGCAGCTCTAACTACTGTCTGTTTAGAAATGTGTGCTCAAGTACATTTCATAAATGTTTTGGGCGGCTTAGGCCAGAGTATAAGATGAGCCTTGAGGCTTTGCAGCTCTTGAGAGTGTTGAGGCTGCAGGAAAATGCAGAGCTTCCTTTCACTAGATGGCACTGTTTGCTTTACAGACACGTTCAGGGAGGAAGGTTGCTTGCGGCTCACTGTGCTTGCAACAAGGGGGGAAGCTCTGGCTCGGGTGAAACTGTCCTAACAGAGAGACACTTCTGTATCTGCTCATATCTATGAGCCTTATAGGCATGGATCTTCCCACGATATCCAACACAGAGTCTTTCACAGAGGGGGAGAGGAGAACAATATTTGGGTGAAAAGAGTTTGGCGCTGATCATTTGCCATGTTTGGTGAGTGAATTAAGGGTTGCCGTTTCATTGTTTATGTTCTGCCATAGTGCCGCCTTTAATGTGTCTGCTGTATTTATGGTTTTCTTTATACAAGTGTGTGTGTGTATGTGCACGCACATGTGTGTGTGTGTGAAAGAGTTTACTAACAGCACACCAAGATGTCTGGTCAGTGAGGTAAACACAGCGGAGAAAATGACAGAGTCTACAAGGTGTTTATGAAATGGGGCAAGACATGGACACAGACGCAAGAGTCGCACACGCGCAACAAAAACACTGACACACACAAAGAAAAGACAAGACACAAAAAAAGACAAACATCTCAGAGTTCAAAACAAATAGAGTACACGCGCGCACAGCTGCACACGCACAAACACAAAGATGATGGACTGTAAAGCTCCAGTCTCCATCTATCTCTGTCTCTATCTTCCCATTCAGCTGGCCTGCTTGGCTTTGACACTGCCAGAGAGGTTAGACTTAATGACATGTTGGGAGAGAGACAGAGACACGGGGGAGGGAGGGAGCGAAAGAGGGGCGGTTGAGAGAGAAGGAGGGAAAAAAATGAAGGGAGGGAAAGAAAAGAGAGAGAGGGTGGATGAGAGGTGACAGAAAAGGTAAAGAGGAAGGAGAAGAAGAAATGAGAGATGGACAGCTAGAGGGAAAGAGAAAGTCGAGGTGTTCAGTTGTGGGGATGTGAGGGAAAGAATCGAACTCAAGGAGGAGAAAGAAGAAAGAAAGAGGTAGCGAGATGGAAGAAAGCAGACTTGCATTTAATCCCTTTACTGGCCTTTCTAGCTGGCATTAGCAACTAAACCACAGTACAATTCATTGTTGTGGCAGATTTTATGGGCCTATCACAAACATATCGGTATTTATCATGTCGACTTATATGTTGTTTGATATGATCTGATGTGAAGGTTTTTTTTTTTACCAAACTTATATTTCAGAATATATTGCTTGGTTGCTTTCAAATGGTGTGAGTCTTTTATTTTTATTGTATTTTTTCTTTATTTTTTCATTTTGACTTTCTAGAATTGGTTGACAATGTTATACTTAATATGTATAATTATGCATACAAGTAATAATGTATAACACTGTTAAATATAGTCTAAGAACGTTTAAGAAAGCAGCTTTTTGAGTACCTTTGTGCAGTCATACCGGTGCACAATACGCATAGAAAAGGTGTATTTTAATTCCAGCTCAAAAATTAATTATATCAGCAACCATATCGGTAATAGCTGAATTTTTCCCAAATCAGTATTGGTCAAATAGTGATTGTAATGTAAAGTGTGCATCATATACCATTTGGAAACGAATCCCTAAAACGTGATGAATACAGATGTATAACCACCTGTTCCTTGAAAAATAAATTGCAGCCATGATGTGAAATTAAATGAGCACAGTCTTGCAGATACCTAATTTATCACTTAGGTGCTGCTAAATAAAGAGCACCTCATTTGTACAATATTTTCTGAACATACAATGATAAATAACTCCCAGGTGTGAGCAGTGACCGATGTCACTATTTTTAACCAGCCTGACTTTGGCTCTCGTGGACGGCAGTAAAACAAATGGAAGAGAGAACCGCAGAGCCAAACAATAAAACCCACCGCCACGAGGCATTCCTCCACGAAGGATGTGAGCATGTGCGGCCGGATGGTGACCATGATGTCCCTGAAGTCCAGGGCTGAGATGGAGCCGCTGTGGGCTTGGTCCCGCTGGATAAAAGCCTGCCGTGCATGTTCCAGCTGCATCTCCTGGGGAAGGGAGTGGAAAGAAGAAAAGCAGGGAAGTTTAGGTGTTAGATCATACAGTAAATGCATATTATTGGACACATATGTGGGTCATACACCTCCTTAAGTTGCCTTCATAAATTAAAATCCACATAAACTCACTCATATAAACACGTATGCCTAAAAACACAGCATTTGCTTTGATGGGCCCCCTGGTGCCGTCTCCCCCTCTCAGTTACAGGGGAGCCAGCGTTTGGCCAAGCTTCACACTCGCCTCCTCTACCAAACAGCGGCTTGCCTACTGTGAGGTGTCGCTTGGGCTTTTCACACCCTCCCCAAATCCCCATTAAAACCACTTGAGGGAGAAACATACAAACACACACACACAGACGTGCACACACAAGCAAGACAGCTAATCACCCAACTGCTCACTTTGTCTCTCTTCTTGCACACACACGTACACACAAAGGTCCGCAGGGACAACAGCAGGCTGCGGTGGGGACACATCCCACAAGGCCTTTGAAATTAGCAGCCATTATCGGTACCTGCAACCACAAGTCTACAGAGAGAGGCTGTAAACAAACCGCCGCCATCTATCTGACAACAAAAAAAACTTGGTCGAGCAAAATGCGGGGATATCAGCACAATAATAATCCACAAAGAGTCACTGTGGAAAAACAGCTATAAGCTTGGGGGCAGCGACCTGAAACTAGTTGCTTTGGATGTTGACTCACTTGCAGTGTATCATGGCCTTTAGGTCAAAAAATCAATGAAGCAAAAAATCACGAGTTCTTTTCTTCTATTTTTATTCATGAGGTTTCTGGCATATGATGATACAATACCAACAAAAGAAATGAGCCATTCAAGTTCACTTACTTTTAAGTATCAATGTGTTTACTAATATGAAGCTAAACTAATAATCCATGTAAGAGTAGGAAGGAATGAGGTTTATCGGTACCAATACATGATTGGATGATAATGGGAAACTTTACTCCAATAATTAGTTAACGTCGACATTACAAAGCCAAATCACTTTCTCAAACTTACCAAGCACAGCATCTACACACTCCGATACAGTAGGTGTTGGTGGCTTTTTTTATTATTTAATACACACTGATTTGACAGATTACGGCAAAGCAATTAATTAGACTTTTTAGGCAAAAGGCTGTTTAAAAGCCAAGAATGTTAGGGACGTTTTTTTTATCTAATTTACTGGAAAAAATGAACATTTGAAGAGTCAGAGCTGTTTTTTTGTTGTTGTTGTTGTTGTGTGAACAACAGTGATGTCAGTTAGATTTGGTCAGAGCTGTGAAATATTAAATCATTCATCTTTGCTCACTCCAAAGCCTTCCTCACCCTAAGGTGAGCATGAACTAGTTATAAGTTATGAACCCCTTTTTAAAAGATAAAAATGATTTTATAAACAGATTATAATGTATTATAGCTATGATAATTTTATATAATATAACTTTTGTAAAAGAGTGACTAGCAATTGTGAAGTCTGAGGTTACATGACCCTATATGTCATTCATGTGTTTCAAATATTGTTAGAAAGCATAATGAATGTGCCTCTGTCATATATAACTATACAGTGCTATAAGTAGATTATGATGCATTACAGGCATTTTAATATGCGTTACAGACACAGGTTTCATATGTTGCAAAAATGTTTTTAAATGACACATTTCTTGAATCAAGTACTGGCCAGTAGTTTTAGGACAATAAGTAAGTTAATAATTCTGTTCAAAATAAACTATTATCAATTTGTCCAAGAAGAATGGACATTCTTTTTCAAGCCACACATGTCAGAAAAAAGTGCTGAAGGGAGACTGATTAAATCTTGAACATGCATGGCATTATTCAATTGATTGATTCAGATGTTATTGTCATAAATGGAACTCAAAAAAGTGGTATTAGCACAACACAAAACCCTATGAGGCTATGACTTATTGTTGTGTCGAATTTGAGTGATATTTCACTGACAGCATAACTGATCGAACTCTAAATTTGCGGCACCCAAGAGAAACGACTAGGGAAGAGTGACATTTACACAAAGCTGAGTGGAGACCGGAGGGGAGTAAGAATAGACATTGCAACAAAAGAGCCAGATTTGCAAAAACAGCAAATGTAGCAGCCATGTGTCAGTATCACCTATGAGCACAGCAGGGGCTCCGGAGAGTGTATAAGTGAGTGGAAGGCAAGGAAACGAAGAGAGATTGACACATGTAAACACTCCCAAGGTAAATAAGGTGAGATATTTTGGTGTCAGCATCCTGAGTGTCGTGACTCACTTCTCCGGTCGGTTGTGAGTAGGTCAAAACACTTTGGAGTGGAATAAACTGGGAAGAGGGAAGGGAGGAGGAGAGCTGAATATTTAAAGTCAAAACAAAAAAGGAAAGTGAAGAAGATAATGTTTTGCATGCGTGTCTGTGTGCATGTGCAAAAACAGGCATTTATCTTTGTGTTTGTGTCCATCTGTAAATGACAAAAAAAAAATTAGATCCTGTTTCTCTGGACAAGTCGAAAGTCTGAAAAGCCACACAGCAACCACACAGAGCAACAAAACAACTGTGGTCCAGGGGATGGAGCAGTTTATAGTCTCAGGCTCTTAAAACCTTAACTTGTTGCAACTGTATGAGTGTTTCAGGGACATGGTTTTTATTTAGGAGAGGAGAGAGGGAGGCAGGAGACATAAAGCTGGGGGCTTAAGACAGCCAACAAGAGACCGCCGAGGCATTTCGCTTTAATTGTCCTTGGATGAGAATAAAAACACATGACAAGCCACCTCTGTTTGTTTTCAATGGCTGTGATTCTTTTCCCCCTTCTCATCAAAACTTAAACAATAGATATGAGTGGAGCGGGATTGTATCTTTTCCAATCTCTGCTTCTCATCAAGCTATACAAGGAGAAGCTTAAGCTCAACTGCCCATTTACATGTGCCAGTGAGCCCTCTACACAGTGATGTTAAGGGCTGCCCACTGATTCTTGGGAGAGTCAAACATATAATTGGGACTTTTAAAATCTGAGCAATGCCAACAATTCACTTTTTTTGAGTGCTTAGGAAAGAAGTGGGACATGTGGTGTCCCCTCCATGTAATTCAAGTCCTTTACTTGCCAGGATTTATAATATGGGCTACTATGTGCCACTTCTCTGGACATCGGTAATACCATTGCCAGAGACAACACCACGCTGACAGTGCGAGCTGAGCCTTGGCCGGCGTCCACGCGTGAGACGGGAAAAATGCATGTAATTGGTGAGAATCTCTGGCTTCCATCAAGACAGTAATTGGCCAGAGAGAGCCCTTGTGAGAAATATGCGGCGCAAACGTTTTCCCCGATAATCCCATCTTGTGAGCATCTGGCAGTGGCGTGGTTACAATGGCAGAAAAAACACAATAAACACATGCATGTATGGCAGGAAGAGGAGGAAATAAAGGATGGGAACATTCTTCAGGGGGGAAAGCTGGGTGGTAGGGAATTATAAAAATAACTGACAAATATTCAGAATATGGTGTGTGATGGTGTGTGTGAGGGTGTGTTGGTTTTCACAACTCTTTGACAAGTTTTATAGCTGCTCAGTACTTTTTTTTCAGCTGACATTTACGAATGCTTTGCCTGTTAACAAAAGCATCATAACAGCGTTGGTTAGTAGTGCAATCACAAAGAATGTAGTAATTGCACAGGTTTAAATTCGGGTTCAGGAAATGTTGTTGTACCTTTCCTAATTGCCCTGTCATCAATCACTGGAGTCGCTGATAACACACTGTAACTGCCAATACCTGAATTTTACCTAAGTACTGTAATGGCAGTAAGTTATTCACCATCACAGTGATATTAGTGTGCATTCATTATATTAATTATTATTAATGTGACACACTTTAATAGCACCCAAGATAGTATTAGACTCATCAAGGTTAAATATTTATCGTATTTTTTATATTTTTCTACGAATATTATGTGACAGTGAAGCAAATGCAAATTTCTGTAAATTTAAATGAACAGTATATCATTAGTTTTGTCATTCTAAACAATGACAAAACACATTGATTTTGATCATGTCCTGCAGCAACATGGGATCATGGGAGTTGTTGTTTTTAATGTTTATTCATTTATACACATTTATTAATGTTATGTCATTCAATTATAATGAAATAGTTGTAATTAACATTCGCCAACGTAACGCTAACTTGCTAGTGGACTACACCAACGTTATGTGGCAAATTCAATTGGGAGTAGTGTAGCACTGTTATCTGTGGTCAAAACAATCATTAAAAATAACTTAATGAGCATGTTGAACACTGTTCTAACACTGTAATGTCACTGTCACTTGACATAATGGCACATTGCAGTAAGCTGGATAGATATTGAAATACCATATCAAAAAATCAGATCTCTAGTGGCTGTGTTGCAAAGTGTGCAGCAATTTATCAAAACGTGATGCTGAGTAGCAGACAAAATGTTCTACCTCTGAGTTTGATTCTGGGACATTGTATGATTTACAATTACTCTCTATGACGTATCATCTGGTGTTTCCCAGTGTGTGAAGTTAGAGCAGCTAGAGGGGGCAAAGTGTATATGACACCATTGACAGGTGACCAAAGGACACATAATGCTATCTTGAATAAAATTAAGATGAATCTGAATTTGAACATTGTTGGAAATATTTCGGATAATGTAAAACACCACTCAACAAAATATAAAAAATATGTCTAGTCTAGGTTTTAGACATTTTAATGCGGAAATGTTACATATTATACCTTAAAATAAATTCTCTGTTGGATACCCCTACAATAACGGGAAATTCACTTTCTTCTGCCTTTTATTAAGGCATGAATCAAAAGCTATGAGCAATGATGAAATACAGAGAGCATAAGCAGGAAATGTGCATTCCATATTGAACAATAAGTGCGACTGGCTGCTGGCTTGCTGCTGTGAGGAGCTGGAAACCACTGAGTGACTGACTCGGAGAGGACTGGGCACGCTGTCAATGCAAAGTACAGCGTCTACAGGCCACAGCGCCACAGACTCGTACGCATGCACACACACACACACACCCGAGCAATAACAAGCACACGCAAATACACAAACACCGACATAAACACAGATGCACAAAGCTTGCATGCCACTGCTCACACATACGGTAAAGCTGATGAGTAAGATACACACGCATACACAGAACCACACATATGTGTAAACATACTTACTGTATGCGCACGCACAAGGACGCACGCACATGAAACAATGTCCCAATATCCATGCGCTGCTGCCCACTGTGTGTAAGCCATCTGGTCTAAGTTAAGTGTAATATAAAAAGCTCATTCAGATACATGGTGAGTGTGGATGCAAACTTGGCACAGATCAGGCCCTCTCTCCTACCCCCACCACCACCTCTCCCTGCTCAGGCCTGATTTAAGTCTAGACATCATATTGGAAAATGGCTCACACACCACAAATACACTAGGAATATTCCAGCTATACTATTTATGGAGGTAGAACTGCGTCTCTACCTGCTTCAGAGGAGGCGGAGGGGAGTAATGCTAGGTGTACGTCAGCTAATGGAAAACAAATGCCAAAAAACGTCCCAAATATATAACCTCAGTGTTTCATTAATGACTAATCTGGTCAATATGGTGGGCTGTGTTCTAGATGAATCAGGAAAGCCTGTGTGTGTCTGCATGCATGTGCATTCATCTGGCCGAGCTTAGATAAGTGTCTAACAGTACAGTTAGATGACAGGACCGCATGAGCAGCCTGTAAACAACATGTGAGGATAAGGCAATGTGTGCAGGATCATAGATGGGTTGAAACAGATTTATCGACATCATAAATGATCACTGGATAACAGAAATGAGACGTTAGGAAGACAGACTGACAGAAAAGGCCAAAGATAGAAACGCAATAGAAAGACAAAGAAGAAAAACAAAGAATTTGATTTCATGTCAGCAGAGTTGGAAAAAAAACAGCATGCAAGAGACATGAAACCTACCAGGAGAAACTGGGTGAACTCTCCGTAGCTGAGCTGCTTGTCCCTCTGTGTGCCAAAGTGCAGCCGTATGAACTCACAGTCCCAGTTAAAGGGGATGTGCTGGTGGATGGTGGTCTGGCTAAAGACCTGCTTCACATCCTCTGTTGAGGAGACAAAAAGAGACAAGATGCTGCTTTAATAACAACTCAATTTTGAAAAGCTCCATTTGACAGCCTAATAACAAGATGCAACAACTCCATAAGTATGCCAGAATTAAAGCTGTTTCACGCGAAGCATGATTTTCATCCCAAAATATGCACAGAAATGTATAAAATGGATCTTGTGGATTCTAATGGATGCTCATACACTGCTGCGGAAGATATATGTGGGGATGGATATTCAGACGGACCTCGATGTCAGCGGATATCCTCCTGACAAAATATGTGCTTGACCAATGAAATCCTTTGTTCCAACTGATGTCATACCTGCAGGTCAAAGCTGGCTGCCAAAATGGGAGAACATTAACAATTTGTAGCCTGGCATCACCAGATTCATATGCAAATGCAGATTTGTCTGGAACCCAACCTTCATTTTAATTTGGCCTGGTCACAAATTTCTCAAATTACAGTTACAACGTTGGCAGTAACCTAAAATGTGTTTCTGATTTGAGGTGAGAAATTGGCAGTGCTGCACACTGTTGTATAACAGATTGATTATTATTATTATTATTGATTCATTCTTGATCAGCACTGACTAGTTTGACAATCTGAAATGAGTTTATTAACTTGCACTCGATGCCAGTCAAGATGCCAGAATAGCGATCATGTGTTTTTTTTTTCTTACAACATTTTCACATCACATTGGATCTGGCTTTCAGAGGAAGCATTCAGGTCTTCACTCAAACCAAAGTAGTATAAGAGTAGAAATCCTTCATTAAAAGTAAAAGCCCTGCATTAAAGTAATAGTACATAAGTGTTGACAGCTAAATGTATTTAAAGTATCATAAGTAAACCTATGTGATATAGAAACAAACAGCCCGTGTGATTTAATATACACATGTATTACTGTATAATTATATTACGAATTAATGCGTAAGTGGTACTTTAGTGTTGGAGCTAAAGCAGATTTTAACAATATACCAGTAACCATATATTAGTAACATAAAATAGAAGTACTCAAGTACAAGTACCTCAAAACAGTAAATGTACTTAGTTGCAATCTGCCACTGATTTCCTGTGTTGATGTATATAAAATATAGACAGTTTAAACAAAAATCAGCAAGTAATGAGGCTAAACCAAAACAGTTTTTTCTAAATATCCTTTAAATCATAGAATAACAGTTCTGTTTAGGTTTTACACACGGCCCACTTTAAAGGCTAATGCCCATACATGTACAAGGCCTTCACTTCCATTAAAATCCTCTACATGTTCTCCTGTCCGTGTTTTCATGTTTGCATAACAAACAATTATCAAATACTTCTTCCTCTTTTAGTTTGCTCTAATAAAGACTGAAAATCTGCGGGCACAAAGTCTTGTGAGTCAGGTCTTTACAAACAGCATGTGTTTCCTGTCTTGCGGTTAACATTAGTAATTATTTGATTTAGGAAAGAAAAATGTCTGTGACTGTTTGTGACAAAAATGTCAACGTCAATCTCCAGAACACAATTCTGCTCTGATTGAGACTTAAGTTCCTCAACTCTAAATCAGTCTTGAATGACACATGGCAGAACTTGTTTGAGCTGTGTCGGCTCTGTATTCAGAGGGAAAGCCTTTTTCTTCTCACTTGTGTTCCTCCTCTGCCTGAACCCTCTAAGCCTCTGCAGCCAGCGGAGTGGAGAGACACTGAACATGAGTCCTAAATTACAGCCTTACTAAAGAAACAAAAACAAACCAATAGAGCGACCTGTTTCTTATTACCAAACAAGCCGCGCTGAACGAGTGGAGAAAGGAAAGGAGGAAAAGAAACAATTTTTTTTATAAAGACAGACAGGGAGGGAAAAAGAGAGAAAGAGAAAGGTGATATTTACTTCAGCTCAGCCTTACCTTCTGAAGGAAGACAGCTTGTGCATTGTTTTTTTTACACTTTAATGAGGCAATAAATATACAGCCTTTAACTCTTTAAAGGAGAGGCCGCTCCAGAGCCCGCCGTTTATATTATCAGCTTTTATAGACCTGTCAACACTCAGTCCTCTTTACTTTTTTCTTTTTTTTTAATCTTTCTGGCTGAGGCACAACTGCATTTCATATGCCATGTTACGTTGCAATTTTTATGAACTCGACATTCCACCAAATTACGCATTTATTTTTTTAAGTGCTTAAGAATTCAGAGCCGCCTGTACTTAACAGAAATTACTCAGGTTATTATCAAATAAAAATGGCTTTACAGAAAAATGAAATAAAAAGAAATCAGAGTACAGACGTTTACTGCATGGGAAAAACAAACGGGCCTTTAATGCGACGTAAGCTTCGGCTATTAATGTTTTTAATGGGTAATAAAGAAGGGAGTTCTTTATTTTGTGCCTTGCTGAGTCTCTTTAATCTAATGAACGACAGAGAGAAAAAGGCAGCGAGGAGAAAAAAGGGAGCATTCTGTAATGTATCACAATAAAGCAACTTTGACAAGTCTATAATCTCCGTCACAAGTTATTTGCTTTTGGTGAACTGGTAGGCCGATGCAAAAGTGGCAGACACTGTAGTCAGTGTTTGTGCATGGCATGATGTGTGGTATGTTTTTCATGCAATTTTCCACTTGTATGTGAGTCTCATAACTCACAGGCATTGGGATATTCATTAACCTTTGGGAGACGCAGAAAAACAGCAGACCTTTTAATTGCCACCAAGACAACGTCACTCTAATTGATCCTTTTAAATATGAAAATTTACATATGTGCATATATAATCACCCGCAATGATCTTGCACCCTGTCGACAGCAACAATTAAAATGAAATTCACTTACTCTTCCCCTGTTTGCGAGCGGGATGTGTGCACTGCATTTCAAATCAAGCCTAATGTGCTAACGCCTCGCACACCTACAGAAGGCTGGCATTAGACTTGTTTAAATCAATTAGGCAAATGTGAAATAAGCAACGAGTACAAATGTCTTCCCTTTTCACCTCGGAGCTTCCAGGCATCAGAGTAATGGTGCCAATCATGCGAACGCACACACATACAGCTTCCCACCCCCTCCTCCATCTTCATCATCCTTTAGTTACCACCAGCCCTCTCCACCTCCAAAACCTAACCTTATCTTCTTTACAGACGAGGTACAGTACCACGTACAGTATTTTTGTTTTGTGGAGGCACCCACAACAGAATAGGTCAGAAACTCACAGAAATAAACAAGGAGTTTGTCTGAAAACTTCTCCAGTGGTGTATTTAATAGAAACATGTTCAGCGCTCGGTCAGGACTGGCTGAACAGGTATTTTTTAAATGTCAAATGCAAGAGCAAAGTTGAGACTTGAACTTTTAATATACACTACATAATAACAGTTGAGGTATTTATCTAAGCCTATCTAAATCTAAACAACCTCTTTTTTAAAGGAAAAAATGCATTATTTCTGCAACTTGGACTCCCATAATCCACAAAGAAGACAAATGTTAAGAGATTAAATAAAAAATAATAAAAGGCCTGGTGTAATGTATTATGAATTAATCTGCTGATTATTTTTTGATTAATAGTCTTTGGTTATTGTATAAAATGTGTAAAACACTGAAATGTGTGTCCCAGTTTCTCAAGTTCAACATAAAAATTACTGTAATCGATTAAAGTAATTAAAACTTAACAATTAATGAAATTAGCAAAACAGCTTAGTATTGATTCTTCTATCAATCACCTGATCAATTAGCCGACTTATCGTTGCAGCTCAAGGCATAGTATACGCAACATTATAGATATGAAGAAATAAAAGTCTTTATGGAACATAAGTGATGATGACTTTCTGGGTTTGTACTTTTCAAGAGTCCGTACATAATTCCAGGTCTGATGTAAAGCACAAAACACCACATTCTCAGGGTTCAGTAAGATGCTCTCTCTGCACACCTGACTACAGTATTATTCTATCTTGCCTTGTGAATCAATGACAGAGTTACTTACCAAAAGAGGTCATTCCACTGCCTGCTTTATCAAACAGCAGGAAGGCAACCATGAAGAGGGAGTCTGGGGCGCACAGCACTGACTCGAATGCTACAAACTCCTGAAAGGAGATCAACCTGAGAGAAGGGGAGAGAGAAAGAGGATAGGCAGGACTGTGTAAGATGGTTAAACGTTGTCATCTGAGTTGATTTATTAATGTGGCATTCATGTTTCAAGTTCCCTTTATAAATACTTAATCAGCTACACATGTGAGACAGTCTTTGATATTCACTTAGTCATATAATGCTTGAGAGACTAAACCTGAGTTGCACTAATAAAATGAAATATTAAATAAAAAACAAGCTATTTTAACACTGCATTAAACTATAAACTCCATTGTAATTACTGCCACACAGTGGCAAACCAGCACACTTAGACAACCTATCAATCTGTGCTGCGCGCAATTCAAGAGGCCTTTTATCCAGTAGTCTGTTATTGCATATGTAATGTCATAAACTCATCGAGTGTGACAGCAAGAAAATAAAACAATTTAAAAAGCTCAGTGTGTGTTCCCAGCCTGAGCTGGCAGCTGGTATAGAGAGAGCCAACTTTACACCAACAGAAAAAAAATGATTAAATATGAAGTTTTATATTTTAGTGTGCCATTTTAAACAAGTAGACAGGAGAGGAGGGAGTTTGGAGCCAGTTAAGGAAATATAATCCCATTCAATATAAACGAAATACAATATGCGGTTTAGAGTGAAAGTCCAGAGAACAAATTTGTCTGAATGAACACTGAAACACAACAATGAGATAAACGTAAACACAACAGATTAGTTTAATTATACCGCTACCTCTCTTTCCAAGTTTGTCAGTGGTTCAATACATTTTATTTTATCTCCTGTCTCTTCATAGTAACACAAATGCCCACATGCATCATTAACAAGAAAAAAGGAAATAAACATAAACATTTCTGCTATTGTGTAAACCCCATGGGAGAGTCCTGCTGTGGGGAACTGGACCACGCAGTCTAGCCTTTATTTAGGCCCTGGTTCACAGTTGCCACAAGTCCATTATGAATTTCACAAATGGCTCTGATAATTACAGGAGGGGTCAGTGCTAATGAGCGGTCCCCGAGCTTCCATCTATTAAACCTATTTCAATTTCCAAAGGGGGGTGCAGAGAAGGGGGGGGTGCCATGATTACATTTTTAATTAATTATGGTACTGATGAAATGTAGACATGATTGTTTGGACTATGAGTGTTTGCATGTGGGTGCTTATGTGCATCCTTAGATGTATTTACATGTTAAAAAATACTGTATCGATGACTGAGAAGGAGAAGAGCTATGCACTAATGAACATATTGTTTATCAAAATAATACCAGGAAAAGGGAAATAGTCCAGTCTCCACAGTATAATATTATCATAATAGTAAATACAGAATACAATATTATATCTCAATAGCATATATTGCGATTTATTCCTTTTTTTTTCAACTGCACATTGTGGCACCAAAGGAAACGGCTGAAATATCTATGTCAAGTTTTCAATCTGTTTATTGAATGTCAGACAGACTGACCAACACTGCCATAAACACCTGTGATAAAGGTAGAATGCAACTGACAATCTCAACTGACTGCATTATAGTCCAAATCAAAATTAAATAAAATAAAAACACCCTGACTCAGCACCTAAAAATGCAAAAGATTTTATTATTCTAATACAAAAAGGTTTAATTTGTATTTGCAATATTAATTATTTATACTTCAAAAAATATTGATGTTTATCTGTACCAATACAATACTGCCACGCAAAACATTGAGATACTGTATCAATGTTAGAAAAACATGAAGTAAGGGACTGCCAGAGATAAAGATTGTAGTCTGCAAAAATGTTATTCTTCCCTTCAACTATCCATGAAAAAAAACAGTAAATGCAGGTGATTCAGATCAACACTTGGTTTTTGTAAAAACTCAGAAATACATTTTGGTATTAAGGCATCAGCACACTCAAGAGCAAGAGAAGGTAGGAGAAATATGGAAAGGGAATAAAAGTGAGCATTGAGTTTCTCTTCAGTGGCACATGAAATCAGCTGTCATTGTTTCAAAGGCGAGACTAATTGTTTTATTAACTAAGCAGGTAGCTCTTAAGAGCAGGGCCTTGCTGATGGCAAGTAGGTGGAAGGGGGCACAAAAGCACACTGCTGCGACCGTGGATTCACTGCTAAAAACAAAGCCAACACCGTTGCCGCTCACGCTGCAGGAATATTATCAAACTCTCCAATAATGATCATTCTTTTGTGACAGATGTATAGTACACTTTGAAATTATACCTCAGAGAGGTTAATAAAAGGAGTTAAAGCAGGTAAAGGCTGTAGAGCAAAGACTCAGAGAGCAGTAGTGTTCCCAGACAAAACTGAGGGGGAAAAAAGTCAGATTTCTTCTTTTTCACACGCATCAATTTACATGCACGCTGGTCGTCCTGTCTGTGTTTTCCCAGACGTGGATAATCAGCATATTAGTGTAACTGAGAGGGCTGTTGATCATGAAGGGATTGGACCATGGTTTAGACCAGGGAGTCCAGACAAGATCCAGGGGGCATCTCCATAACACACACGAGAAACATTCCACATACTCGTAAGCATTTACACACAGCGCTGTAGCCGGGGATGAAGCTTATGATGGTTGATTAGCAGCGCCATGACGGCTGCAAAATGATTACCATGAGCGGGGGGGAAGCCATCGTTTTTGCTATGCAGACCCAACCCCAACGAGACACTCAATAATCAAATCAACCGACAGCATCTCCCAACCATCAACTACTATGGCATGTGTCCAGGGCTGCCCGATCCATGTACGCAGCCTGGGATGAACTTCGGAGACAGGGCTAATGTGATACTGCAGCATGGCATCTCTTGTGTACTTACTTTACTCTGCAGGATTTAGTTAAATCTTTAAACAGTCGCAGACATATCCATGACATGTATCAGTTGAGAGATGTAACACACAAGAGATAAACAAAGACTTGATTCTAACATGTGCTTCCACAGATGACAGCTGAATGATGTTTTCTGTTAGGATGCCAATACAAGGCAATTTAAACTGTCTTCGCTATGTCTGTCCGGCATAAAATCTCCACCGTATATTCCATATATTTTTGTTTGTTTTTATCTTATCTTCGCCACCCGGCTTTTATCTCTGTCTCCTCTCAGCAGGCATCTAAATACACTCCTCTGAACCGAAAACCAGGCTTGGAAACATTGTTTACGAGTAACATAAATGCATGGTGTTGGTTAGGCCCGGCTGATAGAAAGACAGCTCTCCTTCGTTGATAGTAGTGGGAGAGAGGGGCCTAGAGGGGCTTCAATAATCCCCTGTCCCTGGCATCTTGGCATTGTTACTGACAGCCTTCCACCCACCTAGAGCGAGCTTACACACACATACGGACACAACCTGAAACACACACACACACACGAGTGCTAGCTGCCAGTATCTGTTCGGTTTCTAGGAGTGGACACCCACCAGTACAAGTCCAGAATACCCACAGCAGCTGGCAGACTGCTATTTTCCCAGCACGCTCCCTTAACAAAGTTTTTTTCCTTTTTTTTCCTCCAAACCACCAAGAGTCTATGGGGGAAGTGGGGTTTTTTCACACTTGAACAGATGCTTCTATCAAAATATCAGAGGGAAGAAGGAATAGAAAAGCAGAAAGGTAGGGAGTCGGAAGGAGCCAAAAGGAAATGGAGGGAGCTCAGAGTGCATTATGGTATGTGAGAGAGTGTGTAAAGAAAGTGATAAGAGCGGAGGAAAAAAGAGGGGAATAAATAAGTCGAGTGAAAGAGGAAAATCTTCAAACCATCTTGTAGCTCGTATGTCACTGCACACATACCAAACATTTGATTCCTAGAAATTGAGACATCTCCACCCTCCAAAGTCTCTCCTCTCTCTCTCTTATATCCATCTATCTGTCTCTCTGTCTCACTGGGAGCAGCGACAATAAGAGGGAGAAAAGTGATTTCCACATAACAGATTGTTACGACTGTCACTATATCCTCTGATTTACACAGTCGCAGGGAGGCAGACAAATGCATTTTCACTGTTTACATCCCCGCACATACACACCAAAACGCTCACACACACACTCAGACACACACCGGCTTCTAAGTAAAAATTCTCTCACACACATCCAACAGAAAAGTAAGCGGGCATGCTGCCTGCCATCCGACCCCCTGCTAAATCTATTACCCCTGACTCATCTTGTTGAAATGGAGTCCTATCTGGCAAAAACAGCAGCAGGCACACTAGCTTCAAATATACTACCAACCGAAAGTTATTGTTCGCACACATATTTGCATGAGATCGGGCGAGCTGGATGAAAATACAGTCACCAAAGTGGTTTGTTTTGTCTTGCGTCTCGTTCTTTTCATAAGGTTTGCACGGATGAGTGCTTGAAAAACAATGCATTTTATGTTTCCAGCTACAGTGCTGATGTTGGCGCATATCTACTTTTTTGTATCCATTTGTTTTGTGCTCATGAGACACAGGTTTGCAGAGTAATCATCCAGACTCTTTGTCTCGTCAAATCATTTATCTATCAAAGTTCAGGAGGAAAATAACACATCACAAAGTATGAGCATCATGAGGCCTTTACAATGTCAACTGTAAAAAAGTGAATCACATCTAAACCTAGGTCTAAACAGACTTTTTTCCCTGTTTTGCCCCCATATCATTTCCATTCCCCTCCACAAAACCAAAATGAGGTTTAGATACAAAGCCCGGGCCATGGGTTCCTAATAGATTTACCCTGATGCCACGGCCACCATTTATCCTGCTCCAAAGCCGCACAATGCAACGGAGTGCTCCTGAATAGCACGGGCAATTACAGTGCATGTGTGTGTTTTTTTATGTGTGAGTGTGAGCGTGTGCGTGTGGGTGCTCTTTTTCCAATTCCAAAACCCCCACTACTCCATCTCACCGTCCTCTCTACACGCACACACACTCACACACACCTTAAAGCAGATGTAATAACATGAAACTACGCAGCCATGTGCACTTTGCTCTTTGTAGAAGCCCAGGTGGTTACCATGGCAATGTTTTTTTTTTTATCTTTTTTGACTTACCCTAACATTTTATTACCCATCATTATGTATCATTAAATACATACATATTAATGTAAAAAACAGGGGTGATGGGGATGGGGGGAGGAGTAAGTGTGAAATTGGGGGTGTATCTACAAAGAAGGAAACACCTGAAAGGGGCCTTTGGTGGTTTGATGTCTCTTTGCTATATAATTCAAGTATGAACATCCCTCTGTGAATTTTTTACACCAAAGGATTCAGTGATAGGTTTGTTTATAAAATGCAAAATAACACTCGAAAGGTAGTCACATGAGATCAGAGGGATAAATAATACATGCACTGATAGCTTTGATAAGAGTCTTTCATAAGCTTACTACTTAGCAGTTGGCTTGATATTAATGAGAGGAGATATACTTGTGGCATAAAGAGAGATTCAGTACAGCAATTTCAAAGTCAGATCAGCAACTTCTGCCAGATATATTTTCAAAAAGTACAATCCTCAAGAGACCGTCTGTTGTTGATCTTCTTTTTACATCATTTTGTCAAGAATCTACGGCTGTATTTGCCCATTATCAATCACATCATGTTTTAAGCATAATCTAATAGATTCCGTGTCCAAAATACATCAGCATCTTGATTTATGCCAATCATCAGATCACCGTGTATTAAAAGAGAAACATTAGAACACCAACCCATCTTTCTTCTGATCCACCACTCCAGCCAGCAGCTTTGTTGCCTCATCCGACAACTGGATGTCCGTGTGGGCATGGAGAAAACGGCTCACAAAGTCCTGCGGCGACATGTAGCACTCGTCATTCTTCTTGACGCTGGCATACTGTAAAGAGAAAAACAGATACAGACACAGGGACGCACGCTGAGCCTTAGAATTTGATAAAAAAGAAACAAAACATAAATCGAATGATAAGTGAGGGCTTCTTTCATAAGAGATGAACACAAAAGAGGAAGCGGAAAATATATATGTAAAATCCTACCTTTTCAAAAATGGCTTTCAACTCAGTGGGCTCGGCCCTCCTAGGCAGAACTGCCTGCAAGACAATAAGTGAACTTTTGTGAATACGACTTTCACACACAAAGCCTCACTTTGCATCGCAGAATGGTGTACAACCATGGTTCTGATTGTATTATTTGAATACCTTTAGGGGCTTGAATATCTAAATGCATCCAGTAGTTTACAAGCAAAGAGAAAGACTACAAGTAACTCTTACAAATTAAACAGAATTTTGAGCCTAGACTCATTCTTGACCTGTGAAACACACATCTCAGATTCATCATCTACATTCAAGGTTCACTTACTATCTCAGACTGTTGTAATACTGGGTATGTTTCAAAACATTGTGATACCAGTATCAATACCAGTACCTTGAAAGTGATGTCGATACCAATACAAGTACTTTATTTGATACCCTTTTTACTACTTTATTTAATACCCATCATGTGAGTGGAAGCATTTAGTTGCATATTTGCCACTGCAACTGTTCACCATCCAAATGATTTTTACAGTAATTAAACACACACCAAACTGCCAATTACATCAAATACACTATGTTCAACTTAATCACAGACTGTACGCGTTGAAGCTGCTGCTGGGCCAATCACATGTAACATTAAATCAGAAAACAACTGCAGTGATTGGCTCCAAGCAAAACAACGCAAAGTCTTTTTTTAATATCTGGGTACAAAAAAGATTGAATACAGGTATCGTTTCCAGGTCACAATAACCACACGAGTAATTGCAATGAGTGATCATTTTTTCATTTTAAGACAATTTAATGCTGCTGATAAAGACAATATAATTGCACAATGATGCAAGCACATCCTTTTTAAAGAGCAATGAAATCCTGCTATTTTATGGCATCATGTCAATAAAATGTCCCAGTACAGACCACGGAAAGTGGACTGGTAGCTGAAGAAGGGCCCAAACAACCCAATTGCTCAGGAAGCTGTCTATGGGCAGTACCCTCACACTGACATGTCTCCATTAATGCATGTGTATAGGTCCTGTTTGCATGTGTGTGTAATGTGTAAAAATAAAAACAGAGAGAAAATGTGAGTAAAAAGTAATTCTTACTTTCCGGAACTAAATGCTGTCTTTCTTTTCAAAAGCTAGTAAGTGAGAAGCTTATCACAAACTTAGTTTTGTTTGGCAGAAATGTGTTTCTTGTTTTCTTGTGGTGTTTTCCTTGCTTGTTGATCCTTTCACTTCCCCTTAGATTTATATTGTGGCTACTTGGAGGGTCCTGTTGTGTCATGTGTGAGAGTTTAAATCAAAACAGCTTTTGAATCATGCTGGGTGTGTACAAAAATGGCACTAGTCATGTTAAAACTAGAGCCAGACCAATATGGGATGTTTAAGGCCGGTGCTGTTACTGGTTTTAGAGTCATTTTTGAACTGGAATGTTTTTTTATGTCGATTGTGCACTGATTTTTCACCGCTGTGCAAATGTACCCGGAGAGCTACTTTCTCACACATTTTATTGAGTCATATGTATATGCTATACATTATACAATGCATTACATTGTCAGCAAATTCTATAAATGATAACTGAGAAAATAAAGAATAAATATCAATACAAATAGATAGCTTTCTGTCGGGCTCTAGTGAAAACGTCTGCTCAAACATGCAAAAACTTCTGCCACTTTCAAGTAGTTTATGAAAGGTATGCATGTAGCATTAAGCTAGCCAAGGTTACCTGTAACTACAACCCAGTTAACAATTTTTTTGAGACACACCTGTAAACTGAAGAAGGGGCCTGAGAGGAGAAGCATGAACCAAAAAGCAGTATCACTCTCAGTATTACGCTTTGCATCACTTTTAAACGGACAACTCATTCAGTTTGAGTTAGAAACAGTTAGCCAACTGTACATTAACTAGCTAACCGGCTACAGTAAAGGCCCAATGTCATTGCCGTATGGTCAGTGTTAACCTCTAGCACATCCTCTTAGCAGGCTAACCGGCATTTACCGACCCCCCCTGGGCAGACATCCTAACCCGGAAACAGCGCCAGGGGAGACAGTCCCGGGACCCTGCACAGGACCGACAAGCTGACAGCACCGGAGAAAAAGAGGAGAAAGTAATGTTGAAAAGTCAGCTTACCTTTGTTGCCATGCTAGACGAGCTCACTGTTACCGGTCCCGTCCACTTCCTCCTGCGTGACGACGTTCCCATGGAGATCACGCGCCGGTGCAGTGAAAGGAGGAGGAAAGAGGATCAGCTGTGCACGTGGTGCTCGGGCACGAGAGGTCAACTGGTCAGTGGCTTGGGC
Source organism: Serranus cabrilla (assembly GCA_903364295.1). Lineage (NCBI taxonomy): Eukaryota > Metazoa > Chordata > Actinopteri > Perciformes > Serranidae > Serranus > Serranus cabrilla. Next base: position 55,253 of record CAFUXE010000445.1, read on the forward strand.
ATGTCAGGTCCATTCACTGATCCCATAGTGTGTGTGAGAGAGAGAGAGGGAGAGAGAAAAGAGAGAGCTTCTGTATCTGTCCTATTGTCAACTTATTTTCATTTCAAATACCAGAGGCTATATAAACTGTGCTATTGTGTTTAAAATGTATTGAATGTAATGTTTAGGAAAGCCTTGAATCAGCTTTCAGCTGTCCTATCCTTGGATGTGTGCAACCATTATGGATGAACAGGGGGCTCAAGGTGTCTCTAGGGCCCCTAACCTAAGATCCTCTGTTCAAAGTGACAGTATTTAGCAGGGTTCAGTCACTTTGTTTAATAGAATACTTCACCCAGAAAATGACGACTTTACACTCACCGTCTACTTTTTGACTAGCAAGGTATACCTAATAAAAAGGCTGTGTGTTGTTGCTGCTGTAGCCCATCTGCACTGAGTTGGTGCCATGTGATTGGCTGAATAGATTTTAGCGTTAACGAGCAGTTGCACAGGTGTACATAAGAAAGTGGCTGGTGTGTGTAATTTGTGCAATTGTGTTTAAAATTGATTGGGGCAATTTCAGCTGTCCCATCACTGGATTTGTGTGACCATTATGAAAGAACACAGACACCTTGGGCCCTGTTGAAGATCTTCTGTTAAGTGACTGTAATTAGCGTAAAGCCTCAGTCCAAACTCAGTAAATCCCAGTCACTGTTTAAAGGAATACTTCACTTCAGAAATAATCCAAAAAGAGAAAGAGATTCTTGATGATTTGAAGTAAATGGGGGCCGTGTTTAACAACATTCATTAATTAGATCATTAATTGTCCTTAACCCCTTATCCCCGCTTATTGCGGGGGCTGAAGCTGACATTGGGCAAGAGGTGGGGTGCACCCTGAACAGGTCACCAGACTATCACAGGGCTGAAGCATAGAGACTGATAACCATTCACGCTCTCATTCACTCATACAGTAAATTTAGAGTCATCAGTTAAACCTAAGCTCCATGTGTTTAACAACAACAAAACTACGTCAAAATATCAGTTTAAAATCCCTCACATCACGGTATAATCCAAGTGCCCTGTGCCCAGTTGTAAAGCCTGGGAACCAGACAAATCTACCAGGCCCATGTTTTATTTGCTGTGGCAGATGCATCTGGCTCCTCTCACATTAAGACATATGGGACACGTTGTTGGATGACTGGCTTTGTATGCTCAGTACCTCCAAAACACGTGCATTTTCTTTTAAACCTTACAGTGGAAGTGTTTAAATTGAAAGATTTTAGCCAAGAAATGCATGTTTTAGGGAAGAACTGAGCATACAACTGGATAAATGAGACTTGGATGATACTGCTCAAGTTGTGTAAGAGATATAAACGGATGGTTTAATTTAGCTGTTGTTAAACACAGCCCCATTTACTGCAATTAAAGAATTTTCTCTTCTTCCTCTACAGATTCTCCATTCATTGGAAAAACACATTTTCTTCAAGACTTCAAGGTAATTTCTATACAAATTAACACTTGTAGTGAAGTATTCCTTGAATCCTGAACCTTCAATATTGAGTATGGGCTGATAAAAGCCTCATCTAGCAGCATTTTTTATCATACACAATCCATACTTAGGCTACTGTAAGCCTGCATTACAACTGGTAAAGCTTTTTATCATATTTTTTATGCTATGGTATATATATAGTATGTATTCTGCTATTGAGAGATGGACCCTTTTTGGTGTTTGTGCCCACGGACTCATTAGCTCATTATCTGTCCACACTTATCATGTAAACAGCTGCACCACTTCCTTGAAAAACTCACTATCATACTCAACCATGACTGGCAGTTAATTATAGCTCCTATATGATTTTTGGCTTCCAGTAGCAGCAAAGTATTTGAAAGTTTTTACTGCAATGTGCACTTCAGTCTTTATTATATAAAGCGTGTGTTTATTCTTATGCACACTGAGTCTCTAATATACTAAGAAATAGAGTTCTATAGACATCAGAATAAAAGCCATAGTTCCTTCCTCATACCTATTCTTTCTTCGCAGTAAATGGTTCCTATACTTTATTCCCAGCTTTTCCAGCCCATCTGTGCTTTGTGCCAGGAGGGAAAAAGGTGCAGAGAGAATTTCATGACTACAAAAGCAAAGGTTAACATTACTCACAGCATAAAAACAATTTAAAAGGGAGCAAAAGGGCTCTAATGGCCCGACAGTCTTCAAAGAAAATGTATTTTGCGCTCAAAATAATTCATAGCTTTTTGCCGGTGGCTTTTCAGCTTCCCGGAGACCCAGCATGAACCACTGTATTTTTCCCAGCAGGCTCTCTGCTCCTCGCAAAATGGCCTTCGCTAGGGCATACCTCGCATCCCCTCCAAATATTGACAGCACTGAGTCCATCGCTTATTGGAAAAATGGCTGTAAGTAATGTTTTATCAGCCGATGCAATCTCCACACCTGTATTTTCCCCTGTCATATGACAATATTTGACGAGATTAATGATTTGATCCCATGACATTTTATTTCCCATCACTGTCAATCTGCCAGCAAACAACTCACTTACTTGTGGCATTTGGTGTAGGAAGCATGTAGCAGCATTTGCTTTGCTCGTGTATTATTCATGAACTGCAAATTTTACTAGAGGCATGTAAACTACAGTGTCTCGCAGCTTTGACACGAAACTCTTGACTGTTTATGTGAAAAAAAATCTTTAAAAATTATCTTCTGTGGAATGATTTTTTGTTTAGAGCAGCCTTTCAGCCTCTATTTTTAGCAATCAAACCAACAATGGTTTTCTTCAGACGCCACAGACTAAGTGGGTAATAATGATAAACCTAGCGACCTTTGAACTTCAGTGGCTTCAGGGGTCTCCTGCCCACGTCCCCAAGGGCCCACGCGTCCTGACAGCTTGAGCGATGAGTGGCGGACGGCTGTCTCAATCGGACTCCTCCTATTTTTAGCCCACACTAAACACAGAGCGTCCAAAATAGACCCGAGCTCTAAACAAATGATTAATAGGGCACTTAGGGTCTCCCCACTGACCAGCGAGTCCCTATTAACAGCCAATAACGGAGGCCCTTTGGGGTCAAAAGGTTTAAAGACTTTCTAATAAAAGTAACAGAGACATAGGGATGTGTTTTGGAGGAAAAAAAGTTGTGTCTCAGTTTGAAATGCTGACAAGTTAATAATCCCTTCTCAAATGGCCCTACCGCAGTAAAATGGCCAGTTTGTTCTTACTTTTATTGCTATCATCTGTCAGTCACTCACATCTTTCTTTTTTTTCTGCCTCTCCTTAAGTGGACTGAAAGAGCTAAAGCAGCTTTACAGTAATGTTCTCGCTGGGGCGTTATTCTTATTCTTATTCCCCCACTCTTTCTTTTCTTTTTTTTTGGCTGAATGTGAATTCTTATTGTAGTTTTAGGCAGGAAACGCCTAATGGATTCCCAAAGACATATTCATGACATGGTAATGAGATTCAAATTTGGAAGACATTTTTGACCTGAAAAAAGAGGCCGCTTGTGGCAATGGCTTTGTCCTGTTCCTCACAGCTCAAGAATACAGTTTAGCAGTCACTCTCACTATTCCTAATGTCATTTTTTGGGAGACAAAAGCCAAAGAGGTAAAATCTGGAAACAACTAAGGAATATATTGATTTGTCACTTACTGTCAAAACAGGGTTTTCTAGGTTTGATGGAGGGCATGGGTCATATAGGTTTTATATTGTTGCACTGTATTCTTCTTCCATAAATGTGTTGTTTATAAGGTGCAAAATCTAATCAATTTTCAAAATCTAAAAATGTGCATAATGACAATACACCTCATACCAATAATAGTGAACTGAACATTTCTGAAGGCACAGATTTGTTATTTTTTCATGAAGCACTGCTTTCCTAATACTAAGAAATAATACATTTTATTTGAAGTAGCTTTCTTTTTTATGTTACCCCAAAAGCAAAGCAACCCCAAAGAGGGGTTATAATAGAGTGGCTGTTCATTTGAACTGTTATAAACAGCTGAAATAATGCTGCGTTAGCTGCCTTATTTGTAGTATTTAAGGCTAAGTCTGTAGTTTTATTTGAGTCAGTCTCACATACACCGTCCTGCTGCAGAAAATACTCAATAGAGCACCAAATGTGTATTAATCTGTGTTTGGAAAAGTCCCACACATATGCACTCCTATTTGTGTAACATTTGTAAAAATGAAAAAAATAGAAACAAAGTAACCAATAGGCTTGTAGATGAGTGCCACAGATAAAGTAGGGAAGTCAGAAAGTATTGATTGACAGGACTACACATTGTTTTTAGTCTTCTTATGGTATTTGTTTACAATAATAATAAAATAATATATTTATCTTTTCAACGTAAGTCAAAGTGTCAGATATAGTACGAAGCATAAAGCTTGTACTCTTAAATGTCAAATCTACCTTCAGGCAAACAGGTTTTTTATTAGTTTATAGCCCATAAAATGTGTGGAGAGACAAAATTATGACCCTTTACAAGTGACTTTGATTTAAAGCTCTTGGCACACAGAAAGCACAACAAGTAAAAAATATTTTAAAGTGGAGATACATGGATTTTCAGCAAAATCTCATTTTATGTCCTCAGTTTGGGTGGCCCTGACTTAACCCACATCTTAATTCTTCCAAGAACGCCTTTTTTTTTGTTTTGCACATTTTCAGCTAATGTTCTTATTCAAATCTGTCACTTGTGAGAAGCTGAATGTCTTGCTCAAAGACACATCAGCAGGACACATGGCGTTTGACAGACACAGTGGCTGCAAACCTGCAACCACTTGATTATAACCACGTAACTTCCCCCTCTAATTAAGAACGTTTCATGTACGAGCCAAGATTGATGCCGGAGTTGTTCCAGTTCAGCGTTTGAAAAAATGCAAATCCAGAGATGAAAACGCCCCTTGTGCAATGATGAACGACTGCAAACTTCACACTTGCCAAAGTGGGAATTTTATATAACTTAGAAGTGTCACCAAAACCACACAGTAGACAGACTGCCCAGATAATGTGGGACAACTCAGAAAATCTGTTTTGCATAAAGAACAAGAAGGTGGCGAAGAAGACAAATGAGGGAGATTTCTTATGAATTCAGCCTCCTAATACATTTAAGACAAAAAAGTGATTCTTTATCTGTTTTGACATTTATGCCTCTTTATGGACTGCATCTACCATAGGAAAAACAGAATTTGTGCTAATACATAAAAGCTATTATTTCCTTTCTTGATCAGTCATATAGGGAGCCTATTAGCAAAATAATAGAGTTCTCTCTGTATGCATAGTCTCTGCTGTCTGTCTAACAACAAAACACTGCCTATTATAATCTACTTTCATTTCTCCAATCAGTTGGTTGTCAAACACTATCCTTAATCATCATACATAACATGCACTGCATTAAAGTGGCATTCTTGTAAACACCATATCTGTAATAGCGTGTGACAAGCCGCCTTTGTTTACACCATAATAACTGGGTGTTTGAATAACTTCTCAATGACTTTAAGTAACCAGCCAGACTCACTCTGCTTCCATTCAGCCGTGCAGCCTGATAACCTGGACTGACGTTTGGCATGGAGTGGACTGCGGATTATACCAAACAGTAGGGCTGAGCGGACTTCTCTGGCATTTCACCTGCGGTCTTGAGACATGGGAGTGCATTTCCTGCACACAAACTGCGGATGTAGTGTGCATCCGCTTGTGCCATTATGCAAATGTTGACGTGTGCATTCATAAACATGTGAGACACGTAGAGTTAATATCAGCCCCACCTACACACAGACACATTTGTTCGAAGCACCGGCTTCCTCTGCAGACTCTCCGCTCTTTTCCATCTGCCAGCTTAAACCTCTAGGCGGGCTGTCTGCGCTGCAGCTTCTGGATGAATCTGTTTAGTATCTTTCAGTTCAGATGAAGCACTACACTAACCATGCTTCAGGGCATCTGGGATGGGCCGGGGGCCGGGTGAAGCATTTGAAAGGGTGGATGGGAGCTTTGAGATGGTCCAGACGGGCTAGACTCGAACTCCTCTCTTCCACAACAACAAGGACCCACACTGAAGCACGCTCAGACCCTGCAACCCGAGAGGGCAGAGGGGTCCTCCAGCCTGCCTGGGTTGGGATAAATGAACCCAGATGCTTCCCGCACATGCAGAGCGACCAGGCTGAGGGAATGAGGGTGAGGGGGAGTAGGTGGTATAGACAGAAAAAGACGAGGCTTACCTCTTTTTTTTCCCCCTTCTTCCCCTAGTTGAGGCAGTTATCTGTCAGATTCCTGCGCTTTCTCATAACCACTGATCACAGAGGCCTCTGTGCAAGAAGCATTGTGGGAAATGTTCAGAGGGGCATTTGTCTTTGAAGGCGAATGAGAGCGGCGGCAAATCTTTAAGTCCTTTCCTGTTCCCCTTCCTGTCAAGCTGCCACCTGGACGGAGAGAGAAGGAGGGAGAAAGAATGATGGTCACATTCGTCTTAATGACTTAATTGAAGTTCAAGTTGGCGCAGGAAGTTTTAGAATGTAACATGAATAGTGTGATTAAATGTCTTTGCAGGATTTATTGTATAGATGTGGGTAAGCAGTGCGTCTTAACAGCGCACTTGATCCAAGACGCTGGGCCGTCACTCAATCATCTGTAGAATAACTCCTGTCAAAGGAAAAGTCTCACGGAAAGTTAGATGAGAAGATTGATACAACTCTCATATCTGTAAAGTAAATATGAAGCTACAGCCAGCAGCCCGTTAGCTTAGTTTAGCATAGCATAAGGACTAGAAACTGGGTGATTCTGCTAGCCTGACTGAGCCACGCCATGGTTGTGATGGCCCATTATCCTGAAAACTAAAGCCCACAAAACTACACACTCCCTGGAGTTTTAAGCTCTTAATGTATGTGGATGTAAAATCAGTAACTTAAACCATGATCTTTCCCAAACCCAGTGGTTTTTGTGCCTATATATAAGCATCCCCATAACCCCAGCAATGTCACACCACAAAACACAATTATATTTAAGGAATTAAAACAGGTTTCCTGTTTCCCCCTTTTTACAGTCTTTATGCTAAGCTAAGATAACCAGCTGCTGGGTACTAATATATCTTTGAGTTTGTTTGACTTGGCTGCAATAAACACATGAACAATAGGAACAGAGAAGGAGTAATACTCACCATATTTATGATGCGCTTGATTTAATGGCCTACATACCATCTATGATGACTCCACTTGTCACATTTTCCACCCTGATCTCAGACTCTCAGAAAGAACAATATAGCAGTGACAGTTTGGCTTTAACTACTATGTAGTATGTTTGCATGTAGTAACCTCCTGGAGTTTTGCCATGTTTCTCATTTACATCCTGCAAATTCATTATTTCTACATGGTCTGACCTCTCTGGGGCGCCCTCTCGTGTAAATCTTCACTAACGCGCATTGTACACAGGCAAGTATGTGAATGCTGTTCACAACACAGCCGGTTGTGTACGCAAATATGTGGTTAAACAGCAAGCCTGACTCTCACCAGTGGTTCACCTGCAAAAGGCAACTCTGTCTTTAGCCAGAGGTGGGTGGTGTAATAAAACAGTAGATGCATGGAAACATTGTAATGCAGATGCGTCCTTTTTTACACAGTGGCGCTTCAAAGCTCCTTTTCTGCTGCAGACTGCGGCGATGTGTTTCTCACCAGGGACCTCAGGAGTAACCTGTGTCACTACCAATCTGCCAGCCTCTCCTGATGCCATCCAGATGCCCCATCCTGAAACACACACCAGCCTCTTTGTTTGCTCCACTTGAGGTTCTGGGCTCCTTTTTTTTTCACCAAGTTGGACATGCACTAGCACATATACAGATGCACATACACCAAAATACACACTTTTAAACCAACATGATGTTCTAACACACCCAACCACACATTTGCACACACCCACAAACCACCCCATGTCTGAGGTAGATGCAGCAACGAGGAATAAACGACAAATTTCCTATTTCATTTCACAAAGTCTTGCCTGCTTTGGCTCACTCCTAACCTGCCTTGCCATGTCGGAAGACCAAGAGTTAAATTAGAGAGGACTAAATTTCCTGAAATGAAATGACTGTCAACTCAACTTTGCTCCATCATCCTAGAAGAGTGCAAGAAAAATACCCCAGTCCTTCCATTCTGCTTTAACGTAATGAACAGCAAACAGAGTTTGAAATATCAAAGGCGACCGCGGTAAAAGGCATCGCTCTCAAATGAATTATGAAAGAAAGTTGAGTTGTTTTAGTCTATCTTTGATCTTGGAGATTTGTAGCAAGGCAGCAACATGCAGCTCCTGTATATGTCATCATGACCATTAGGAAGTGCTGACATCTATCTGATTAGGATGACAAAACAGCAAGCACCTGTGTGTGAGTGAGTGTGTGTGTATGTGTGTGTTTGTGCATTAGGAAATCTCAGGCTGTTGAAAGTGACCATATGCATTGATGTGTTTTTCATGCACGCGTATGTACGCTTTTGCATGTGTACATTTTTTTTTTTTTTTACATTTGAGTGTGTTTGGAAATGTGTGCATTTTTTGTTCTCCTTCTTCCACATCTGTGAGTGTGTGAGGATGAGAGAGTGCATGCCTGCGTGGTGTGCTGGCTGGCTGTCCTGCCTTGAGGGGAGATAAATGGCTGAGTGTTGTTGTTGTCCAGAGAGCAGACACTCAGACAGCCGCTCACACATGATTAATTGTTTCCTTGTTGGGACTGGGACCAGTTGACTGTGGCTGGGCCAAGGCCTCCCACCCAGCCGTACCAGACGTGCGTGTGTGTGTGTAAGAGAGTTAGAGAGCGATGAAAGGCAAAGACAGCAAAAGAGAGAATATTATGTCCTATTTTACGAGTTTGTCTGTCATTGTACTCTCTTTTTAAACATATGCTATTGTTTTGAAGCAGGCCACATAGTGAAGTGGTGAGGTTTTTTGGTCGAATGTGGTGAAAATGATCGATGTGAATTGAGGGGACGATTTGTCCCGCAACCTTTTAATGTTCACTTGAATTGGGTTGTGCAATGTTAAAGGTCTTTAATGGACTTTTTCCTGCGATTGTTTCCCTCCTTTTACAATGCAGATACTGTGACATGTAATTAACCATGCTCTAATTACTTGATCCTAGTGAAAGAAGCTCGAGCTATTGCCTTGAATCATGGCTGCACATTGATTTCTCATAGGTCAACACTGCTCAGGTTTATCTACAGTGATGCTGGGTTTTATGTGAGTGCATGAGTGAGCCTGATGATTGATTAATTACAATTATCAGAGGCCTGATAATTCACCAGAGATGATAATAACATCAAGTGTGCTTTACTGCTCTGGCGGAAAAAGCCTCTCCGGTGTCTAAATTGTCCCCCCTATTAATTTCTCTTCCTTCACTGTCCAATGCTTTTAAGTGCAGCAGGACAGGTGGATGGCTGTTACGGTGTGTTCAAATATCGGAGGTTTGGGAGGGGACAGGGGTGCAAATCGGGAGTAAAAATAAAAACAAACACCCTAATTGCCAGGTATCATGGGTGCACGGGAAGGGAACGCAGTAGGGGGGTGTTGTTGCCACAGACGTCACAGTTAAAAACACGCTGCCATCCTCCCAGGGCCGTTCGGCTCGGTTGCACATTGTGGGTTTAATGATGGCATGAGGATGACTCACATGCAACACTGATTCACTTTACATTAGACCCTTAATCACAGCAGCTATTATCCCCCCTTTTGTGTTGATAAAAGTACAGGACTCCATGAAGACTTGAGTTAAATAGATGCAAAACATTTACTCAGTGAGAATTTCTACTTCACTTATGTGTGTTATTTGACAGCGTAGGCTGATTGTAGGCTACTATCTGCCTGGTTTATGACTGAATTAAATTGCGCATGGATGAGTAAAGCAGATTTTTGGGGGATATCACCACAGTCCATGCTGTGGGATATTTCAAAGATGTCATACATGTGCTGCCTTACGAAGCAGTACTGAAAGTTTGAGTAATAATAATTGCCACAGATGTTCTGTAAAACACACAAAAAACCTTTAAGTAGATGCTGAATCTAAAGGCTATAGGGGAAACACACAGGTCTTCTTCAGCTATTTCAACAGATTAACTAGTTTGGGTTAGTTGATTAACAAGTCGCCATGGTCACGATTTGTCAATTACAATAGCCACTCCCTAAATCATATGCTGCTTTATCTTCTATTTTACTCGAAACGGAATTGTAATTTGGAAAAAGACCATCAAGCTTTTTTTCAAAAAACATTATACTACTGATTGAGACCATAAAGTAATTTAGAAAATGATTACTGAGGTAATAAACCAAAAGAGAAGAAGGGTTATTTTCTCATAGACTTCTATACAATCCGACCCCTTTTTGAAACGTTGGTGTCACCCCCTGCTGGCCGTCAGAAAGAAGGCAGATTTTAGGCTCACCAGCTCACCTCTCTGCCCCTGTTTCTTTTGTATGGTCTATGTTTTTGATAATGTTTTCTAGTACTTTCTTTTCTGTTTCATACATTTTTATTTTTTTAGGCCAGGTTTTCACTCAGATATGCTGTGTTGGCTTTGTCAGGCAGTAAAGGCCACTATTTATATTCTCTCTGCTCTATTCTCTGTAAAATTGTACATTTATCTGTCAGAGACCTGCGAGATGGATCCTGTCATAAACGGGTCGGCTGAAACCCGGCGCTCATAATCCATCCTGACATCACACCAAAGCCTTGTGTTTTCACAGTGACTCAACCACCACGGATAGCGTTAAACTGAAACATACCCATCTGTTTCTTTCTGTGTGCCAACATGTCAGATCGGGTTAAAATCCGGACGGGTTTAAGTGACGGTGAGGCCGCAGCGTGATCCCATACTGTCTCACATATCCAGTGTCATGTCCACATGTTCAAATAGCTTTATCCTCATTTTCAGCTGAGCTGTGATGACTCAAATAAAAACTAAGAGCGGTTTCAGAGCAAAGCGTGAAATACAACCCAGATACTGTATCTGTTATAAATATGTGTTACTAGGTGGAGTCAAATATTTCCATTTGAGATATTTATGTTCCCCTCAACCGCAAGTATGACATTTCTGAATCAAAGTAGGGTTACAGTTCTCCATGCTGTGTCAAAGTGAAGTCCGCTGAAGATCAAACACTAGTGTCAACCAAATTACATTTTATATTAAATCTTTTTGTGGTTTAAGATTGGAATGATATCTAGTTAATCTGCAGTTTGGAAGTAGTGTTTTTAAATTCTAACTTTTTTCTTTTTTTAACTAAATGTATGATTGTGGTTTTGTTGCCTGACCTAAACATTTTACAGCATAAACATGTTTAAAAGGACGGTCATGATGTTCAAAACAGCGGTCATCACATGTCAAAATGGGTGCAGTCACCTGTGTTGAAGCCACTCATCACATGTCACATTTTGCAGCTGCAAAGGTTTTCATAGGAAACCATATTAACCCCTTTATGAGAATACATACTTGCAAATACACTTAACATTTCCTTTTCGTTGATCATTTAATTTACGATATGTGCTTCTATGGGTGCCGCCATGTTGCATGATATCTACAGCATCACGAAGCTGCTATGGATGGATTTGCTCTTTGAGTTTACAAGGAGGAACTCCAACGTTGGACTTTTTTTCCCTGAATTTCCATAATTTCCTTTGTTTGATGTAAAGATAGGTAGGATACAGGAGTTTGGATGATGTGGCGTCATCATACGACTTACAAAACCACCATTTTTAATACTTACGGCAGCATCAATAAAGCTTCATTTGAAGGCCTCTTATCTGTATTTTAACGCATCTATCTTCAGAGAATTTCTTCTGCACATGATATTATTGGTATGTTTTTTCATGATACATGTTTTGGGTTTCTTCTGATCCCATAGAAAGGGGGAAAGCCATTCAAGACAACACAGGATCATTTTGACGAGGATGAATGGAGCTGAAAAAGTAGCCTGTGGTCAATCCATACTGGTTAATTGAGGCAGTTAGGGTTGAAGCGACTTAAAAGCCCCAGTCCTCCTTGACACTGATGGCTGTCCTATAAGGGACCCTCAGTAGGGCCCTCAGGTCTTTTGATAGGGCATTCGCCAGCGTCCTTTGGGGCTGTTTCACCCCCCGCAATAAACAGGCAGCCCTTTGTCAGCGGGAGTAGGGGGGTCTGAAGGGTTGCTCCTCGTTATTATTTTCTAAAGTAATTATACCTTATTATCTGTGTTTACTTTAGCGGGGGTGCGAGCGTGCAGGTGTGGGCCATTCGGCAGTGGGTTGGCAGTCTCACTGGTGAACGCACCCCGAGTGTCTTTTTTTTTT
>CAFUXE010000445.1:67543-86962 GCA_903364295.1 Serranus cabrilla
TTTTTTTTTTTTAACTCTCTCCCCTCCATCTCTACTTGGAGGTTTTTGGGGGTTTTAGTAGTAGTATTGTAGCCCCGCCGCTAATTTCAGCCCAACAAAAGAAACGTGCAATTAGGGCTATTATAGTAGCAGCTGCATGCTTCCTAGCTGTGCAGAGACAGCTTCGTCTTCTCCCTGGCTCGGCGGTGAAGGGATTGGAGAGAGTGGAGAGAGCAGGGCCTGCAGCGGTAGGGAGAGAGTTCGAATGGTCACAGTAGCTTCCAGTGTCTGCAGGAAAAAGGAAAATATAGCCTAGGAGGCTGGTGTGTTTCCTCAGTGTAGACACAGCAGGGACTCTCGCCCACAGGCTCGTGGGCCTTGAGAACAATGGATCTGCCATCTCCCAACATGAAGTGTTATGAAATAGTCTTCGCCACAGTTCCATTGGCTGCTCTCTCGCATCAAGTCATGTGGTCTCAGAACTGCGTGGGCCGAGGGAAAACGATTTGCAAATAAGAAAATGCTTTTTGAAGAATCTGGCCTTTCATAAAGTCGAGAATCACTTTACAGAATCCAGGAGTTCCCATATAGACTGATCCAGAATTTAATCTGAAAGTATTTCACATGGTTTTGATTTCTGTATAAAGTAAACTCTGAGACCATAACACAAGGACAGCCTTTTTTTTTTTTTTAAAGTAAGCCATTGTTTAAAAGATTTCATTCATGTCAAAATATTCACCCAGCACATTGATATTCAGGCCTCTGTAAGTCAGTCAATATGAGCCACAGTGAGCTTTCTCGTACATGTCAGGGGAAATCATGTGGGTCACAAAGGAACAACAAAAATGCATGCACAAATTAAAGTCACTATTAAATGGGATCAAAGAAGAACTAACGCAGAGACGCTGAAAAGCCTGGCGGTCTGTGTGAGGGTGAATATTGAGGGCCCATCCAGGCCCTCATGGCGTCAAACACAAGGGACCAATCTCATGCTCTTAGCACAAACAAAATGGTCACAGGTCCTCCTCTGTTGCTCTCACTTACCGATTCTCTCACTTCAGCGACTTCCCAACCCCTTAGAATAATCATCTGGCCCAGGGCCCTTAGTTTCAAGGGCATAAACAGATCTGAGTATCACCTATGCATGAGTCAGAGCTCTTTGAGTTCACTTGATGAACATGCGACCTTGCTTTATTTCCCTGCAGCACTTGCCAACAAAATATTTGTTTTCTTTATTGACATGTATATCAGTAGCAGCTGGAGCATTGTCTTTCAATCACAATATGGGCCCAGGAGAGCTGCTGGGTTGTGATATGCAGCTGATTGGGATAATAACTAGTAGTAAACAGGGATTTTACATTTTCCCAGAAGAGAACGAGAGACTGTCAGATGCTTGTCAGCGTGCTTTCAGTTGCCAGCATTCAAACGCTTGACCTGAGCTAACAGATTTCCACTTCCACCTTTTCCACTCTTTAATGCCAAAATCTGAGTGTAACACTTTGAAGTGCAGAATGACTGTTTCCAAATATAAACTGATGCTAAACAACAAATTGAGCTGGAAAAATCAGCACCATAAGCGGAAACTAACAGGTTGGTAGGAATGGCCACCCACAGGCAGAAGGCAGTGGAGGAAAAACCATTCTAAATGTGGCAGAAAGGACAAATGTCATCATGGAATGATGCTTACATAAAGCCCTTGATTTTTATTTACCGATGCCATAAAATTACACAAAACTAACAATAATCACACTTATGAAAAGACCAAACGCTCTGTTCAGATCTTAGTGTCCTGATGTCGAGGTGGACCCTTGTGGGTAACGGTGTGAGCATCACATGCCATTGGACAGTCTGTAAATGCCAAATATTGCTTGGGAAAACATATGTATGGAATACTGGGATGCTTTGTATTAAACAATGCAAGAAAGATGACAGGAGTCGTTCTGGGCTATAGGACTCATTTGAGTAAAATATCTTTTCATCAACAGAATATAAGAAACCTACAGATTAAAGACCTACATTTTCTATAAATTGTTACTCTGGTCGTGAAACATGTGAGTAGGTCTTGTAATGCTAAACACAACAGCTTAACCTTTCCATGTGACAGTACTTGAATCATCTTTGACTTTTGTTTCGAAATGCTTTAAAATGGTTTGTTTAGCTGTCAAATTTAGATTTAGAATTGGAGGAATTTATCAGTCGACAGATACACTTGTGATGTTGTCTGCTTTAGATTAAGGAAGTGATGTGGAAGGGCACACCGTACTACAGAAGCCACGCTTTTGTAATTTAGTTATTAGACGATAAAACAATAACTAAAAACGTAGTGATTCTGGGCTATTTTGCTAAATCAGGTTTCATTTTCATGGTTCTATTGCAGAGATGTGTCTAATTTGTTTCAGAAATCCCTTAAGACAAATTGATTGTATTGAAAACAGGTATAAAGTCTTATCATACTGTATTGTACTAGTATTTTAGTTCTAGATTAAAAAAATAGGACTTGATCAAAGGCAGACATGGGTTGAACAGCAAAGACATTCCTCTCATACGCTGCGTAGCATTTTGAGCTTATTGTGTGTTTTGAGAATAAAAGGAAATTATTCAAAGTGACAAGCAGCTAAATTGATTGTATATAATGTATTAAAAACTAGATTTTCATCTCAAACTGGTACAAAAATAGCAGAGTACTTGAGAAAATGTATTTAGGTTACTTTCCACTTCTAGAGGCAGAGGATGAATGCTGTTTTCAGGATGAAAGCTGCTCTTGCAGCCTTGGTCTTACTGGCATCTATTTCACCTCATTAGGACCCTGGGACTGAGAGTCGACAAAACACTGAGAGAAATCATTTTGCCGGGGGAGTGTGGCGGGGATAAATTGGCCTCTGGTTCAGTACGAGAGTCCCCGCTGTGCCAAGCGGAAGAGAAGGGCCTGGCTGGCAGTAGGGGCAGGCCCAGGCAAGGCAGGCTGGGAGGCCCCATGCTGAGACCCCCTCCCTGCCTTTGACAAACACGGCAGTGGATAATCTCTCCTTCAGGGACTCGGCCCAGCGCTGTGGGGCTGAGAGGGAAGGGGGGCTGTTATACAGCACAGTGCAGAGGAACTGCCTCTGTATGGGTGTAGCATGCACCACAAACACACTTACACACACTTGTTTGCATTGTGTGTACTTCCACTGTGCACAGCTTACGTACAGCTCCCATTTCCCCGTGTACATTTTCTTTCTCTTCCTTTGTCATGCAGACATCCCTGACAGTTGCAATAAACAGCACCTTATGTAAAATAAAATTGCTACAAAATGATAACAAATATCTCGGATAAATTCAACTGAGCACTTGATCTGGAATAATGTCATGCAAAATGCATGTAGTCCAAAATAAATGCAATGTGTCAGAGGGCAATAACAAGCTGTCCATTACAGGTAGATTGTGTTGACTTGGCAGCTGTACTTCTGAGGAGATCAACAGCTCTTACAAAGACTGTCATTTGAAGATATATTAGCCAAACCCGAGGTTATCTTCCATACAAAAACCAATCACCGCAAAGATAGATTTAGCTTATGCATCAAGGAATAAGAGCAGTCCAAGGACTAGGTGACACGAAAGGACACAGACTAGATTTCTTATTTTGAGATTGCCAGCACTGGATAAATTTAGCCATTGTCATGCAGCATGTATTGGAGGTATGAAGGTAATTATAATGTATTAATCTACCGACATAATTTGCAAAATTTAGTCTTCCTGTGATAATTAAAGATATGTATTTTTCAGTTTATAACAGTCCAGGACAAGTCTATATATTAAAGTAACTGAAATATGATTTATTTTTAAAAAAATAGTGCATCTTATCTATAAATGACATTGTCATAACATTTGCAGTATAGTTGTTGGGAAGTAAAACACTCAAAGGAACTGCTTTTTCAAAACACTTTACTTCCATCAATATTTCTTACAAAAAAAGAAACAAATTCGCATCCTCAGGTATCTTTCAGTGGTACCTGGTCAACGAGTAATATTGAAATATAAATGTCCATATCCAATGTCCTCGAATACAGAAAGGCCTCAGCTGCCGCTAAGACGTCTCCATCTTGTAACCATGTTTTTCCAGCTCGGCTCTGCAAGGAGGAAAAAGAAAACAGAAAGATCAAGTCAGTAGAGATGATTACAGGTGGGTGGTTGAGGCATAAGTACCCTCTGCTATTGATTGTGAGAACCATTAAGAGATGGGAGTGGAAAAAAATAAATATTGCATAATGCGTGCAGCTATGGATTTGATGATTACATATACTGCATATATATGGCAGCCGTGCCCTTTAACAATAATGATATCTTTAGGAAACAACTTAATAGCATGGCTATGATAATTGGCCTAAATAAAACAATAGCATATTGCTGTCGGAAGTGTACTCAAATAAATACAGAGCAGCCACTTATCTATCAACAGTTATTGATTATCCTGTAAGTGTGAGTGTAAGCATAGCAGATCTTATGATAACTTCATGTGTAATGCAGGCGTTTATGGCACGAGTTCAAATACTATAGAAACATGTAGCAGTCCACTGCAATTAACAACAGCTTATTAAAGAAGAGCTGCATGATGCCTGCAAAGTAAAACACCAAGAGGTTTCCTGCAATTTTTTAAATTGCAAGATGCATTAATGTTGATCAAAGAACAGCTTTCCTAAACAGCCTTCTTGGTGTTGGACGGTCTTACCCTACAATTCAAGCAGTAAAGCCCTGATTCATTCTTAGTGTATTGCAATAATTTACGGTGGGTAGAAATATTAAATACTTACAGCTATGGATCATAAATGTTGCTGTGTTTTTTTTTTTTACAGGAAATCCATATTGACTTCCAAAAGAGACAATTGTTTTCGAATGCCTTCTTTCTCCTTTGCATCTAAAAGTTATGAGAGCATTGTCCCAAACTGTAGTTTCATGCTGTAAAATAACAATTTGGAAACATAGGCTGGAGTTTTAAAACTCAACTGGTCCTGTGAGAATGTCCTTTTTTCCCACCAATTCAATCAGTAGCAATTGCTTCCACATAAGCTGCAATTATATACAGTATGTGGGCATATACATACACATACATAATGGACAACAAACTTCAGTCATACAAGAAAAGTAAGAGCAATAATATTAAGTCCCCTTGGCTTTCCACAGTACCTAAAAGTAAACACAAATAATACTTAAAACATTAAACCAAAGTAGCAAATCCTACAGTCAAATTTGGAATTCTATCAATTATCAATGTTAAGTTATTCATTACTGTAGTGCATGTTACTGGAGGAGAGGTCTGTCTGTCAGTGTCACTATTATTGTCACTTTTGGTTAAAGCCAGTTTCAATTAGTACGTCAAATAATTAATCAAAGTGCAGGGTCTCTCACGTACTGTATTTCATAAGGAAAAGGCAAGTCATCAAGAAATGAGTACACTTTGTGTCCTAGTAAAACAACACTGTATATGACAGTAAACCAAGCCATCTGTGCCCATCATCTTAATTACAGGCCTTCTATGAAAGGATGTAGCTAGGTTTTGTGAATAATAATGCGTGGTCACCTCAGTTGATTTGAGAAATCATCCTCTACGTTGTCATCATCCCAGTTGTCTTCCCAAACATGAGCGTCCTCGTCTTCATCCAGCCCCGTCCAATCTATGGATCATATAGTAGGATATGAATTTAAGGACATGAAAACGTTCAAACCAAAAGGTGCTACTGACTTTCAACAACCACTTAAGTTCTACCTAACTGTTTACCTGAATGGCTAACACTTCAGTTAGCTTGTCGGTTAGCCCTAACGTTAGCAAGGGAGCTACATTATACTAGCTAGCAAATATAGTAAATAAAAACAGTTAACGCACAGAGACTGTGGCATAAGAAGACAGGCAGCTCCATGAGTAGATTTATTTGGCCATGTTAGCTAAATAATTTGGTTGCAGCGCGTTACCAACAAGTAAGCTAATTGCTTGCTAACGCTAACATGGTCATGCTAGCTGAGTCACTGTTGCAGGGCCCAGCACCAAAAAAACATAACAGCGATGGTCAGTAGGAATAAAACAAGAATAGTATGGTTTTAAATGTGATCTGTTTTATTTACCCTCGGCTGGAAATTCTTCAAACTCATCATCCTCCTCCAGTAAGCCCAGGTCCACGGTCTGTTTTTTGTCTGACATGTTAGCTGCGTAGCCGCTGTGTGTGTTGCTGTTTGTTAATGAATGGCTCTCTCGCAGGAGCTGTGTGAGACTGAGGCTGTTCGAGCGGGTACAGGCTGCGTCGACTGCGCAGGAAAGTGCAGGAGCCACTGTGCTTTACGGCGAGACAAAGTACGCCTTTTATGCCTTTGGAGCACATGTACTTTCAAGTAAACTCAATTTGCTTTACATTTATATGCATGTGCACTTGTTCAGAGACACATAATCAGACACTAACACAGTCTGATTGGGAAATAAATAAATTACCTTAGTTCTAAAAGATGCCCTAGGTCTATATAAATATTATGCTACATGGAAAAGTTACATCTCCTTCCATTAAAGGACCCTGAGACTTCCACGTATATAAAATACTGGTTAAAATCCATAAGAATTATCTAAATATGTGACATATGTCACTTAAATGTATTTTCTTCACACCCTTTATCTGCCAACTTTTTGATTCAGTTTGTATTGATTTATTTTTTTCCTCCCTGAACCTCAGTCTTGTGTTGTCTACAACATTGTCACTGAATTGTGTAACCTTGTTTTTATCCCATGTGGCTTGTTCCTTAACCTTTACCTTGCCATTTTTTGTCGGACATACAGTATGTCAGTTGCTTTTTTCAAAAAACAATAAAAAATAGTTGAAGACAAAACAATAAAAGATGCCCTAAATGTTTCTGACTTATAAAGTCCTAAATAATGAAAAGAACTCAAAGGTTCCCGGCTTGCCCACTGTATTAAAAGTGTATGTATTTCCCCTCTTTGAGTTTACAAACGGTTGATGTGACAATAAAAGGGAATGGAAATTTCAATAGGCTTAGTTGCATGATGTATGCTGTACCTCAAATAATAAAGTAATAAGGATGTTGTAATTTTGTAAAGGACAATCTCCTTTTTTAGCAACTGTGTTACCAATTTGGAGTTTGATCAATAGCAATGTGCAGACTTTTAACATTATTAAGTTGCTGATCATTCTTGATTAAATTGAGTAAAGTATGGCTTCGAATCTCTGGTTTGTAAAGTTTATTGTTTTGTTTATAACTGGTATGCCTGTTGGATAAAGACATTTTAAAACACATGCAGACTTTCTATAATATAGTGCCTTGCAGATATAGGGCCACTGTAAAGCATGTTGTTTTTGTCTTGTTTCCTTGTCTTCGGCAGTCTTCAGTGACACTGAAAGGGTGGAGCAAAGCTTCAAAAATACTTAGCAAATATTTGAGAAAACAGACAACTACTTCCCTCTGCCTCTCTGAATTTCTCTCTGTATTTTTCACTCTCTCCCTCTCCCACACCACCACAAAAGGCTCGTGCAGTCCTCTTTCCTCAAAACATATGCACACAAGTCAGTCAAATTTCAGCAAAGATTTTTCATTTAGGAACAAATGCACATTGTAACCCATGTGGCCTGCTCAAATAATGAAGCGGCAGCCACAGCTTAGGATGTATTTTAGATAAATGAGAGCGCACATTTACCACAAAACCACTCGCACCACAATGAAAATTGCTCTGCAGCTGTCATATGTTGACAGATGGAGCAAACCTCAACTTAGGCTCTACATACTTATTCTATTTTCAAATTATTTTGTAATCATCCTAAGCCTTTACACATGACAATGCCACAACATTCAGAGGGGAGAGGAACAAGACATGGAGAGAAAATGCCACTGTGTTTAAATAGCCTCATCGCATTTAGACACAGAAATGCATGCTTCAGAATATAGGTTTAAGGGATAAAACAGCATTTAAAACAAAATATCATATCTGCACATAAATTAGAATACATTAAGCGCCATTTCCAAATACCTTTTTTTATTTGAAGTAATGAAGGAATTAGTGTTACATGTTTGTGGCTACTTACTTTTAAACTTGTATGCTTACTCCCTATATAAAGTATAGTTGTGCTTGTTTAAAGGCAGTTTCTGAATACAGACTGTGTGTATTTTCTGTAGATGGAGCATTTCTTGATACTTTCACCGTATTTTTATGGCACCTAGACTTGTTTCATGATCCAAAAAGACAATGAAACTTCACTTTTTCACAATGCAACAAATAATAACAGCTCCAACTAACAATTACATTATTAATAATTACAGATAATTCTTCATTTAATTTCCTTGATTTATTTGTCAATTTATAAAATGTCCAAATGCATTGAAAAATGCAGCTGTCTTTTGGTGTTCTACCAACAATAAAAAGTCTAAATATATTCAGTTTACTGTCATATGAGACAAAGACAAACAGCAAATCTTTATAACTGAGGGGCTTGAATTAACACCTATTTTTTTTAACATTTTCTCCTGAGAAATTATAAATCGATGAGCAAAATAGCTGTAAGAGTATCCATTACACAGCAGCGCTTTGGCTTGAAGCTGCTGACAGGACCTGCCTCTATCAGCATTTCTGAGTAAATCTGTGTCACTGTTTTTAAAGAGACTATAGGATTGAAGTGATGGGTACAATCCAATTTAAAAGCTTAACATGACAACTGAAGAGGCCATTTCTTTTTCATCTTCAGTTAAAGAATTCTATGAATGACAGTCTGTCTGGCTTCGAGCTGAACTCCCTAGCTGATTCTGATGCCCACGTCACTCAGTCTCCGGTGCAGGTGAAGCCCTGGGAAGTGCTGCAACGTCCGCCCAGCATACCTGAGACTGCAGTTACACTGCGCCTGGCGCCTGGAGTCTCTCTGCTCAGGTAAAATAGGAGGAGGTGGAGGGTTCGGGGGGGGGAGTGAGATACAACATGGCCACCGCAGACAGACTCCACCACAACTTAGGTCTGAGTAGCAGCATCACATTTCTGTCCTTTCACAAAGCCCTCTGGGAAAGGACAAGTCGGCAGCCGCCATAAGTACACTGAAAGAGACAGACAGCGCAGACAGTGGAAGACTCCAGCTGAAGCCTGCCCGGCCAGTCTGACGGTCTGCCCCCCACCACCTCCTCCCATTACCCCCACCACTGCTGCCTGCCTGCCTGGCTCTTTTTCACAGGCCCCGCTCATGATATGGCCTCGAGGCGGTGCACAGTGAGAGCTGCATGGATGGAAATGGGTGGAGATTTAAAAGAGAGAAGAGAAAAGTGTGTGTGTCACCAAATAATCCAGATCACCTCCCAGAGATAACAGACAAGACCTCTTCTTCCACATGTCAGAGAAAGTGACAGCGCATTGGAAGACAGCCGGCTGTCTGCTGCGTCGTCTCGCCGTATACCTGCTGTACCTGCGGACACTTTGTCTAGACACCCCCTCCCAACAATTACTCTTTGCATTGTCATTTTCCCTGCCTCGAAATGGAAGCTTCCTATGATGCCACTCAAAACTGAGCCTGTGCATGCTGTAGAAAGTTTGGTTGTGTTTGAGCTTAAATTTGTTGTCAAAGCTGTGAAGTATTAAGAAGAGACAGTAACAGGATACTGAAGAAATGCCCTTAGACATGCAAGAAAGTGATCATCGTGGATTAAGGGGACTTAGCGAGCCAATTAATGAGGCAAATCCAAGAAAAAACATGTAAGCTTTGCTCCTAGGAAATCTGCAGAGAGAGTGATATGCTTCCAGGATGTGTCTGTCAAGATCCTGTATTAAATTTAATCCCAGCTAGTCAGTAAGTCTACTCCATTGTGTGTTGTGTGGAAACCCAGTCTCTCTTTTCTTATAAATACTCACATCCAGCAGTGGATATTGATCATTTCAAACTTAATAATAATACAATCAAACTAAATTCCCATAGGTGTCAAATGAACATTAAAATAAAGAGCCTTTTATGTTTGTTTTGCTCTACAGAACCATTTTCTGGGGGTCTCATTCATTGAGATGTCTGTCATGACGAATTTAAGTTTCATATTTTCCCCCTGTCCGTCTTGAAAAGCTCTGTCATCTTGGGCTTGAGGTACAGTTTGCCAAGAGGCTAATGGCCCTTTATGACAGTACAATCTGATGCCTGTCCCGGCTAGCCTCCAGGTAATCCTGTCCACCTCGGCGGCTTAGCCCTGCACAGGCTTAAGTTGCATATTTTGTTTTTATCAGGACACTGCTGATAAATGCTATCAGCGAGGGAGAAATGAAATATGGGGGGTCTAGCTCCATTTTGCCTGAGCCCCTAGTTGAAATCTAGAGTTTAGGAACAATGACACCTCTATTGGTGCAGCTACAATGCCTATAGGGTTGAAATAAACAGCACAGGATTCCCAGTATTCCCGGTAGTTATTTGTCATATTGTTAGTGGTATAAATTCCACTCACCGGCTTTGCAAACCATATTAGATTTAAAATTTCTTCGCATAAATGCATGATTATCTCGCCCCTCAACACTTTCAATCACAATTACAGCAGCTGTACTTTTAGACCTCCAAAATATCATTTAATAAAAATCATAAAATGACATGCTAATTTATTTCCAGTAATGTGCGCTAATAGTGTACTACCTCTGTGTCCATGGTCCAATGCCATGGACCTATACTGTACGTGAAAAGCACTCACACACTCTTACCATAGGTGATAACCCCCTCTGCGAAAAGCACTCTTATTGGAAGTACCCATTATCAGCAAAGTCTATCTTCATGCTGACACAAAGTCATTAGCTTAAGCTGTCCTCTGTGTAAAATCATTGTTAATTTCTTTGGCAATAGTGCATGGTGAATTGACACATATTTTCATTGACTGCTACAAATATATTAAAGATAAATTAAATAGTGGAATATGAAATATGACAGTGCATGCAGGTATACTCAAATGCCAATGGAAAAATGAAATAACCTAATGGCAATAAGGGTATAATTTTCTTCATCTAGGATGCAAGAAAGGATGCATGTTCTGTGCTTTTCATCCTTATTGAGCCTTTGTTAATTCAGGCCTAAAGTGCATCTATTGCGCTGTGACGTTTCCCAAGATCTGCACCACAAAAGGGCTTTGTGAGAGATGACACATGTCACATGTCCACGGAGAAAACCTGGCTACCTGTATTTCTAATCTTTTTGCTTTAGTTCTCTCCCAATATGCCAAACAAATGTCTTCCCTTACCAGACTTAATTCATGACTTCAATTTTTTGTCTGCTTGATATTTTAAGAGGATCATTACATACTGTTGGTCGCCTCCATATCTATCATCACCCGTATGTATCTTTTCTCCCATTTTCTCCCTTTTCTTCTCCCCAGTCATTTTCTATTTCTCTATCTATTGCACACAGAAGCAGACACACCTCCCTCTCTCTCTAGTTATAGTCATGGTATATCAAAGCGTGCGTGTCCCACACAGCAGGAGGGGTTCGCTGTATGAGTGACAAGACCTGCTCTGCTCCTCTCTGACACCTGTCAGAGCCTCGTCTGTCGTCTGTGTGCAGAGATGGAAATGAGCAGGAGTGACACAACATGCCAGAGGTGACGGTGACGGCTCACCCCTCTCCTCTGGCTTCTAAATCAGTTGCACAGCTCACGGCTCGTGTGTGCTGGCTGGGTAACAATAATTATCTACTCCAAAGCTTTCAAATGAAGCTTATTTGTAATGCAGTGATGTCACACTCGCTTAGACATTTGAGTTGTGATGCTGTGGATGTGGCGTGAGAAATGTGCACGGTGAATCTCTGTCTGTCTGATCATGTTAAACTGTAAGTTGAGTTTGGAATTTATGCTTCCAGATATATTCATAAAAGCTATAGCTGCTTAAGGCCATGCTATGTTATTTTTGAGAGAAGCCAAAACTAGCCTAACTCTAACTGTTACAAATAAAAAGCTGTCTTTATGAGGTTTGAAGTGCAATTCAGTACACTCATTAGTTTTGCTGTTCAAGCCTTTTCTGGAATAACTGAAGACTTTATATTAGATGTGGATGCAGCCACCATGATGTAATCTATTGGATTGCGGACTGCCGTTTTTGAATTGTGAATGTGGCCTTTTGGCGGTCAGCATCTTTTCAGAGCCTGAGTAACCATATCGATGAGATATTGGAGCCAAGTTATCAGTTATGGCTAGCTAGCTAGCTTAACATGGTGCAAAAATTGAAAGCTTATTCCTCCTTTAGAACAAAACTCTACAATCTGGACAACACTGTAGTAGCGACTGTCAATCATAAAGTGGCTAGGCACTAAAGTATATCCTGCTTTATTTATAACTGGGACCATAATTTACTAAATGAGTATCGCTCTATACTGAAGAACACTTGAAACTTGCAATTGAGGATTATTTACAAAGGTAATAAATTCTCGTAGACTTCTATACAATGTTCTTCTTTTTGCAGCCAGGGAAGTCGCCCCCTGCAGGTCATTAGCCAATAGCTTATGATTTGCAAATATTCTTGCACAAAGTCAGTTTAACTGACTTTATGACTCTTCTTTGCTCTTTGTCTTAACTAAGCTACAGTTACAATATCTTGTATTTTAGTAAACAGTAGTTTAGCATTTAGCGTTATCCTACATTGCCATTTGTAGCCACAGTGGCTGCTGCATCTTAGATTTACATTGATAGGTGATACCCACAGAACATCGATCCAGCTGCAACTGTAGTGTAATCCAACTCTTTTCATTGTTGATTTGCTATAATCTCTAACGGACTAACCCTCCACAATTTGGATGGACTGAATTCCATGCGCCTAATCCCCAACATGTGGCTGTCCCTAGCCCCGGAAAAGTCTGTGATTGGTCTGATTGATAAATGAAGCCCTCCTTATGCTTTTGGGCGTCCGTTCGAAGGGGGCCTCTGTGGGTCTGGACTATGTCCAGGAAACCTGGGACAGCAACTTATTAAGTAGTTAGACCCTCAAGATGAGGGCTGCAGACAGGGACCGCTGGTGGTCACCTGGGCTTGGATTTAGCTTTGGCATCCCTCAGCCATCAGTCAGGTCTGGAGGTCTGACTGTGGTTTCATGTTGTGAATGGGGCACAATCCTCTCTTCTGCACGAAGGTCAAGGGTTGTGTGTTTGTTCAGCCTGGTCAGGTAAAAAGATGTAATTATTAGCACTTTAAGAAAACAACCAGGAAACTGTCCTGTGTGTTTTTAAATTGGCATGTTAACAACCCAACTTTGTCCAGAAGATAGGACAATATGAAGTCTGAAATTTTAATTATGCATTTTCAGTCTTTGTTGAGTTTACCCCGTTGGTATCAATTTAAATTCACAGGTATTGTTATTTGTATTGGGGGAAGTTAATGATAAAACAGAGAGGACGGTATGCAAGAGTAGGCATTGAACTCCCCCCCTTCGGTAGAGTCATTACTGTTTCTTAATTGTTTCTTCCCCTTCAATGAATTTTTAAACAAAGAAGCACAGTATGTCTGTTCATTGTCAATTTCACAAGTTTCAGGTAGAAAAAGAGAAAATAAACATCTTAAATTAAGCAGAGTGGAAGGCTACAAAATACTCCACTTATGAAGAACTATTTTTTTATGTTTCCTCAGTTTGGGTTCATACAAATTGGAGAAGGAAGAAATAGAGACATGTATGATTTATCGTTTTAGCTATATTTTCTGCAAGGGGTATTAATGACACAGAATCAATCCTCACACCACAACAAAACACCACAGTTCCCACATACTTTGCCGGTCTGCATTTTCAAATTGCAGTAACAGCCAGCGGTAATAGTAAATGTCAGTTCAGCACAGAAGTCCAGGCAGGCATAAAACCAAAAATGTTTTCTTGTGAATTTAGCCATGGGCGAGGCTTAAGCTGCTCAGCCAATGATGTGGCGCTCAGGATCGGAGCAGAGATCCTGGGCAGAGCCCAGATGAAACACTAGGAGGTGAAAGGGAAAGTGGTGATTTGTCATTAAGACTTTTCAAAGAAAGGTCAATGCCAAGGGTCCAATTTATGCTTGTTATAATTTCACTCCAATCGCTCCCCCATGCCCCTAAACACATTCTTCTTCCAGGTATCCAAAGAACACTGCACAAGTTGCAACTGGGAGTGTGTGATTTAATGCAAAAAACATATCTCACAATGCCAGAATGTTTTTACAATGTTCCTATAAATTTTCAACTTGTTTTTTTAAACAGTAATTGTTGTAAGCGCTCTCTGTTTTACGTGATGGAATCCAGTTCAGCATCTTTTCAGCAGCATTTGCACCAGTGTTTGTCATGCAATATGTCTGGCAACTGCCTCGCACTGTATGTAATCTACTTTGGCTTTGGATCCGAGCTGTTTCTGGGCTCATTAATACAGAGAGAAGGTGAGGAAAGCCTTTTTCAGAGTGGCTGCCAGGTACAGTTTCTCTTGGCCCCGTGTAGCATTTGTAAAACATGCACTCATAAAACTGAAATCAAACGCTCCAATTCTTGAATGGGATGTTGGAAAATTATTTACAGGCAAATAAAGTTGCGTGCGACCATGTAAAAAAAGCCGCCCAGTTTTGGTGTATGGTTCTGTTTAGCAGAAATCATTTTCACTCTGAAATTTGGAAGTGTCGCCTGTGATTTGCTGCAGACTGTTGTTAATCCTTTGCACACACTTGAAAGTTGATCATCTAAATTTAACACAGCTCTCCGCAGATGGCAACACATGATTTTTTGTGTGTTTGTAGCAGTTTGTTTGTGAATAAAAGTGTGTGTGTGTGTAGAGGGAGATAACATTTTATTTAGAAGGGACCTATTATGTGTTTCCTTATCTTTATATATATTGTTACAGTGTTGGATGTTTGTGACCAAAGTGTCAAATAATGCTGTAAACAGCTCGACTTGAGCTGATGTAAGCTCGTAACAGATTTCTATATGGTCATCTGCTCCAGGTGAAACTGTGAAACTGTGAAACCCGTAGACCTAATATCGTAGCTACATGCTAATGTCAGGGAAACCTGAAATTTCGGTTGCCAGTGTTGTTAATTCCTCAACAAATGTGGGTCGCATTCCTCTTGGAACATTGTTTAAATTTCTGCAATTCCTCCCCAGTTTGCTGGAACATGACAGATTGTATAGTTTTAGGTTTAAGAGCATATTTTGGTGATTTTCACTGCAGAAATTAGCCACTGATTTAGGCAACTCTGTTACGGGTATTCTGCAGCTACATGTCTCATGCTAACTTCAGAGAAACCTGTGATTTCGGTTGCTGAAGTTGTTAAATTCTTTCCAGTTTTGGATCCCATCCCTGCTCGAACATGGTGTAGTTGTGTAGTTTTCAGTTTAAGAGCTTCCGATTGTGATTTTTCATGCCAAAATTTCCACTGATTTACGCTACTCATGCATACATTAATTCCACTGCTAAATGTAGCTACATGCTAACATCAGGGAAATCTGTAATCTTGGTGACGTTTGTTTCTCCCCAGTGTCTGAGTAAATTTCAATTTTGAAGTTTACGTGTAAAACCGAAAAAAAAAAGCTGACCAATAAGAGCAGACTGGGCTTTAAAGGGCGGTTTAAAGAGACCAGGGCTGCAACTAAGGGTGACTGGATGTGAAGCAGCCGTGGGCAGTATGAGAACTTTTTTTTTTTAACATTAAACCATATTCTAATAGAAATTCAAAATACTAGTATGAACTTGAAAATGAGCATGATAGATCCCCTTTAAAGAATTCAGAGCGGCCCGATACCTTCCTGCCCGCACACACAGACACACAGATGTGCATCATCACTGGTTGATTGTCGGTGACCTTGGCTGATTGAACTGGTAAAGGGCAGCCAGTTGTGCAGCTGGGGCTGGCGGTCTGGCAGGCCAAGGCAGTGGGGTACTGAAGGGAGGAATGGTAGCGTGACTGCAAGGGAACCGCCGAGCAGCCATATCATGACCCCAGCAGACACACTCCCATGTCTGCGCACTGTGCTGCACTTGTTTCCCTGGCAGTGACGGCAGAGACAAAAGAGCAAGGAACTTCCCCAGACCTTCATTTGGGGTGTTTGGACAACTCTAAGGCCCCAACAGTGCCCCCAGGGGCCTCTCAGCTGGCCCGGAGAGTGAGAGCGACCAAGTAATAAGGAAAAGCAGTGAACGCTGAGCAATTACGAGGGGAAGTGTGTGTGTCTGAAAGTGTGTGTGTTAGGAGCTATGGGGTGATGAGGAATCTATGACATCATTGTTACAGGGAATTTATAAAAGCCACTTGTCATATGTATAGCTGCAGCAATTCAGATTTCTTTATTACAATTCACCGAATAATGAACATTGTCATCTAATCCGAAAGCTGTAATGTTCACTTTTTTTTTGATGACATGAATATTGAATAAAAATATTGTTTCAGTTTTATTAGTTTGGGAAAAGCCTTCCTTTTTATCGAGCATGTCTACGGCTTTTATAAACATATAAAGTTTGTTCTACTCTATTATTATCGCTCAAGTATACAGGAAGCATGCATAAAATCAAATATTTGCACAGTTAATGTGAGCAGGATGGTCATATCCAATGTTTTATGGTACAATGACTCATGGTTTCTCCATTGCATGTTTATTTGTTTGTTTATTTTGTTGGCCATATATTCTGGTGGATAATGACCCACCTCAGAGAACCACATAAAGCAAAAGGGGAAACATTTGTAATAGCACAGTGCACAGCTTCTTTTTCCAGCAAAAGTAATCGCAAAAACAGTGACTAAAACAGACAAAAAGAACCAAAGTGATCCTCGTTCCATGGATGTCTTTAAGTGTTTATTCTACTCGTATAGAGGGACAGAAAGAAAACAATTGTAAAGCGTTCGGTAAAGAGGCTGCGAGCTGTGAGCTGAGATGCTGAGGCTTCAAGGAAATAGTTGAAAGCGTGAGTCAAAAAGTCATCAAAAGAGGTTTTTAGCAAGGGGAGAGAGGGAGAGGAGAAAGGTTTGGGTGTAGTTACATGAACGCAACTTGGCCTCGTCCGATGACAAATTGTCCAGCAGTGGGACAGGACGGTTCAGCCAGCTGGTTGGCCCCATCGGCGGGTTGATTGATGGTGTTGATGTTCTAAATCGGCCGCCAACACACCGAGTACAGGACTCATAATAGCGCAGCTATAGATTGGCCCTGGAGATAGCAGGAAGTGGATGGGGGGAAGCAAGGAGGGGGGACTGCAAGGGAAAAAGGACAAGTTCCCATGCATGCATACCGGGATATGAGATTTAAATGTGCAGCTGCTGGTTTAAAGAGCCCGGCAGTCTATGGAGGTAACACTAAGAGAGGGGAACCAAACGGGTTGGTGAAACTCTATCATCTCCCTAACTGTTTAACTCTCCTGTTACTTGTCCTACAAATGTTGCGTTGTGCATCATATCACCCGAGCATCTGCATTAGATCTTGCTTAGTCATGTCTCAACAAAATACATGCAGGGTCATCATCACTTAGACAAAAAAGCCTTGGGTCAAGGCACGACCATTACTGTCAAACAGAGGTCAGAGCCCATGCTCTCATGTTCACAATCGTCCGATCAATGCGAGGATGGCGGAGGGGTAGCGGTGAAAAAAAAGTACTTCCTGCTAATTGCAACAGCAGCTCCTTTATCATAGTTTCAGGCGTTCTTAATAACACACTGTACCTTTGATCAAGAGCAAGGCAGTCTGGGATTGTGTGGGAGGTTCTCAGACACACGCAAAAGGGGAAACGCAGGGCAGCTCAGGGCTGCACTGGATGCTTTCCACCATCAGTGCAGAAGAAAATGAGATTTTCCTAGAAGTCATTTTAAAGTAAGATTATAGTTCATTAATATCAAAGTTAATGGAACCCAACAACCTGCCTAAAAAAAAGATGGTTTGGGAGTTAATTCATCAACATCAACATACTTGTTCTGGAGCTGATGACTAAATATTTGACATCAATTAATCAAAAACATTTTTTAAAAGTATTTATAGCCACTATCTTTAAAAATGACTTGCATATATGCTGGCATGCCTAAAAAATTCAAATTTAACTGCTTCAGAATCAATTTTCCCACGGCACACAAACACAACCATGCACATGCAGGTGTTTTATAGTAGTTTCCCTCTCATGTAATAAAGTGTGCACTTTTTAAATGCTTTTAACTCTGTGAAGAGACGATAAAGAGTTTAGAATGATGTAACTTTGAGTTGACCTGTTCAGTGAAACACCTCTTCTCTTCCATTATGTGAACATCCGCAGCTCAGAATAAAAAGCATTAAAAACACACACACACATACCTGGTAATATCATCAGTACAACTGCACACTGTACACAACTGCAGCGTGAAGAGGTTAGCCCCTAGCTCTAATGAAATAAAATCCAGCTAATTCTGGATGGTAATAAAATTATATGAAATTAAAAGACTACAGCAACCTGAATTATGTCTGATTGTGTGACACTAAAGGGCCTAAAAAGGTTGGGAACATCACTGCTTTTATTCTGAAAACGTGCATGTTCATGGGTCAAATACTGACCTGTTCATTTTTTCTTTAATGTGTCAGAGGAGTTCGTTATTTCAAAATAAAAGAGGCCTTGCTGAATTTTTACTTTTCTTCTTTAAATCATGAGCTTGATGAGGACACATCTACTGGGTGACTAGACCGTCTTTTCTAAGTTGAGTTATGCCCAGAATGGCCTTTGAGGCATCCTCAGGTTTTGCTACTGAGTCTATTCATTAGCGTTTGTGAAAGGCCAGAGAACACAGAGTAGTTCTGGCTGGCTGTCCGAGGGAAGATAATGGGCGAGAAGCCAGGGAGTCGTCTGTAGGAGCTGTTGTTGGGCCAACGTCCTTCTGGCCTTGGGCCGCTTGCAGTGGCGTCTATGAACCAGTCCCATTGTTTACAGCTATAAATGCTCAGACATAGGTCTACACACACACACACACACACACACACACACACATACACATGATGGCCAGTCACGTGTGCTTGGACAGCAAGTGAATGCCTGGGACCAAGTGTACACACTAATTTAATGAAATATAATTAAATGTTTATGTTAGGCAAGTTATTTGTAAATGTAATCACTTTCTTATTACTTCTTATTCATTCAACACAATAAAAAAAAAAAGACACAACATGCAAACCGAAATATCAGATTTTCAAATTCTTGTGCTTTGTTTAATTTAGCAAATAAGCAGGAAATAAATTCTGATTGGTTAATTTCTTTAAACACGAGGGTGGTGAGATGTATCTCTCTCATATATTCATATCATATAGTCAGAATCCCATTGACAAACAAATGAGCAAGTGACATTGTCTGATACATAGCCCAATCCACACATACACACGGACACACACACCTACACACACCAATACTCTCACACTCTGTTCTCCCTTTTTCAGAAGGCTTTGCAACCACCCGGTGTATGATCCACTCTCTGGACATGTGTGCAGAGGTGTAATTTTCACCCCTTTCCTCCTGAATTAGGACACCCCCTACCACACACACAC
>CAFUXE010000445.1:87274-100545 GCA_903364295.1 Serranus cabrilla
TGTGTGTGTGTAAGCGTTTTCATGTATGTGTGTGTTTGATTGTCTCTTTCTCCTTTATCTCGTTCTCCCCATGTCTCTCTCTCCCTCTGCCCCCTCCCCTCTCCCTCCCTTGTCCTCCTCCTCTCAGATCCTTCTTCCTCGCCATGATTTCACAGACCTCCACTTACTCTATTGTGCCGAGAAACAAAAAATAAAAGAAACACAATCGCCCTGTCCTCTTTCTCATCTTAATAAGCAGCTCCAAGTTTGATAATTACACGTTCAGCCCGCCGCATGAGTTTCTATGCAGTGTTCACATCAGGGAGAAAGCCATTGACTCCGCTGTTGAGGGGAGCAACTATTAGGAATGACTGACAACTGTCCCCCTCCCCCTTTGGTCGGGGCGGCTGTAAAAGTGAGAACAGCGCCGATCAATTCTGTCTCCTCGTTAGGGAGTGTGTCCCTGAACACCACCGTGCAACCATCGGAGCAGCCAGCGGACCACATACGTTGCAAGGCCCATAATCCATTCCATAACCTATCGCCATGTGCTGCCGATTAATGGGGTTTCTGCGGAGCAAGCGCCGAGGAGACGGCCAGACTGAGGGTTTTCTTCTGTGGCGGAAGCCAATCTGTTTAGGATTAAGGGAATAACTGGTGTGGCTGACACCGAGGCATCCAACATGCAGGGCTAAGGAGAAGGGAAGAGGAGAGAGAAAAGAGGAAGGAGTGCAGTCAATGTGTTGACAGGGAGTTGATTGTGTTTTGGCAGGGGTCTGATCATCGGTGATGGTTTGAATCTATAACTGTTGATTGTCCAAAATCGGAGAGCCATCTGTGGCTGTTTAGTCCGTCGGGCCGCACCATATTTAGAACGCATCTTCATTCTCTTTTGCTCATTTCCATTTCTGTTGATTATTGCATCTTCCAGGTATTCATAAATGGCACAGTTTTGGAGTATCATCTTATCCGACATCATCACAATAAAGGAAACACTGTTCTCCTCTCTTCTGCAGACACATACCTTATCTGACTCCTCCACACAGAGAGGCCTTCTTTTGTGGCCCACTCAGCCATTATGATGGCAATCTTGATGATTAAAGACCCGTGGAACAAACTGGGCTACCTGTTGCCATGATGTCATGTCTAGTCTAGAGCAACTGCAATGATTAAGATTTAAGGCCATTAGAGAACTTTACTGGATGCTGTTTGTGGAAAAATATCAATTAGCTCTTGGCAACAAAAAAGCGGGTAATGTTTTGGATCTGAGGTTCTGGCTCTTAGGGAACATTTAGGGGCACATATAGGTGCAAATGTGCTTTTTTTTTTGGATAGATGATGTATAAGAAGCAGCTGTGTCTTGAAACCACACTTTTGTGTTGAGACTTGACGCAAACAATTATCACTCTTGGATTAAAAGGATCAGCTCTTCAGCTCTTGGCTCTTGAATTAGTGGTGGATGTCTGGGTTTGGATTCAATAGCGCAGCACTGCGCCATATTAAGTGCAAAGTTGTGCATGGCAAAGGTACATTTGAATTTATGAAGTGTATATTTTAGCCATTTTCCAATAAAAAAATGTGTCACAACTGTCAAATTTTCTGGAAGCAGTAGTCACAGATATTTTATGAAATAAAATACTGCTACTTCTCCTCAGCCCTACAGAGTATTTTAATGTCTTTCAGCTCATTGTTTTGGTTTTACGGCCAACATTGAGGGGTGTAAATCACGAGTGTCATCAGGATACAATATTATATTGATTATTTGGACAACAATGCGATATTTGCTGCCATCACAGCCATAATATGAGTCGATCAGATAAGATGTTATCATATGCCAGTTTAAAACAATCCAGCCGCAAAAAGTTTTAAAAAGTCGGAATTTCAAAGTAAAGGTATATCGTAAAGATGGCGATATGTATCCATATTTTCACTTAGCATCAATGATTTGCAAGTTGATCATATAGTTCAATACAGTTCAATGTATTGTTACACCTCACAACTTTACTGTTCCGGTTCACTTCCACTGCTTTCATTAACCACATTTCCAGCTGTAGGTTTCCTGCCCAGCAGTAAACCACAGAGAGACACAGTTAGTGACTAGTTGGTGAACATAGTGGACCATTTAGCAGCAAGAGAGCCTCGGATTTCCCTCAGGAGTTGATGGTGACCAAAATCAGAGCTAAAATTAGAGTAAATATTGAGCTTCCATTTGCCAGGTGAGTAGAAACACAGTTTTGAATGAATGCTAATATTGCTTTTTTAGCTGCTGGATAGGTAAACAGGCTACTGTTGGCTAACACGCTGGCTATATCAACTTGTGAAAATATGTCAGTTTTGTGTTGACAGCTTGTTGCATTTCCTAGTGGACGAAAATAAAACAATTCTACCTTCCATCAATGGATTATTTGGTAAAGGGGAATTTTCTTCCTCATTTCATTGCAGTCGACCACAGCTTTCACCTCCACCTCTGCACACCACAGTGACAGGCGTCCGTTTATATGGATGAACTAAGAAAGATAACAAAGATACGTCCTGCGTCTTTTTATGACATTTATCACTATATGTCTTCCTCTCACAGTCTCTCTTTCCCTTCATCCTCCCTCCTTCTCCACCCGTCTCACAGGTGTCTGTGCCCCAGCCTCGCTCACATGGAAGCGGGCCCTTCTCATCGCCCGGGGCCTCGGCCTCTGAAGCACTCCTCTGGGAGATTCCACCAGAGACGCAGGCCTGCACTCTTAATGCAAATGTGCAGCCACACTTGAATTGAAAACCTGAGAGACTGTGGCCCTTGGAACATTTTTTCTCACACACACACACACACAGATACCTACGCATGCAAGCTAACAAAGCACACACCTTCTCCTCCTTCGTCCTCCTTCAGGGCAGTGTTATTTTTGGCTCGGGCTGGGACATATGTCACTGGGGAGTGCGTGTAGTGCCTGGTTAATTAGAGCTACCTCAAAGCAGGCATAAAAACTAAGGCGATATTTATTAGGCAGCATTTTAGCTGCTTGTCATGAGTGCGTGTCAGCGCTGTAAAACAAAGTTTGAATGAGTGAGTCAGAAAATGTTCTGTAACTAACCATTGCTACCCTGCTGCTCGTGGAGAGATTGACATTTCAAGTTTCTTTGCTCCAATTCATAAATACATCCTGGTGCTGTGCTCCATGCGCACTCTCACGGAAGATGTATCCCTCTCCCAGTTGTATTTATTTGTCGTAATCAAGAGGACAGAGCGATGTTTGTCCCCTTGTGCTTGCTGTACATGAGCCCTCTCACAGCAGAGGAACACTGCTGCTCAGCAGAAGTGTGTGTGATAATTTACGATGCCATTCTGAGGTGATTATGTAAAAGCAGACTTGCTTAATTTTGCACTGAAAGCTAATAAATCCCACAGGTAGTGTGAGTTAGTGTTACTGTAACTGTTGTTGTGATGAAAATTAGGTTCACCCAGTAGGTGTTGATGGACTTTACAAGGGAAAAGAACTTTAGAATTGATGTGTGTTGAATTTATTCCTCTACACTCATTTTTTTTGTTTTTTTCAGAGGCGGTAAGAGTGTATGTTTGGCACCAGTACAGAAAGTTTCCTGTTTACAGTGTAGGATGCTCATTGCCACAATGCCATGATAGCTTATATATGGACCTTTTAAGTATTTAGAAATAAACCTGTAAAACAGTTAAATTACTGTTCCTGAAACTTTTTCACTTTGCCACACGTTGATGGACATCTGTTAGTTCTGGCGAGCTAACGTGACGCACAATATTCCAGGGAGTAACAGCAGCTAGAAGCAGTGACTGTAAAGTTAGTTCATGCAAGTCATGTGAAATAATCCGGGTATGTCTCCAGCCTTTAATAGGCAGCACAGGTTCAAAACACAGAAGCCCACTCACAGAAGGAACCTTAGCATAGATAGTAGTGTGACTCACCGGATGTAGACTGTGGGTATACCCCGCCATTGGTTGTGTCTCTCATGTGGCTTTGTCACTCCTCTTCTGCTGTCCACAACGCCACTGCAGCCGGGGTTTGGCACCGCTCAATACAACTGTGATTAGCTGAAAGAAATACAGACAAAGAGGTAGGAGTTAAGGTCAGAGCACAGAATCCCTCTCATTTGGGAGTGAATATTACTAGCTTTGCATGTACAAAACATCAGTTAATAATAAATCAGACACTAAATAACGGTTATGACAAAAGAAGAATCCTCAT
This sequence comes from Serranus cabrilla, assembly GCA_903364295.1. Lineage (NCBI taxonomy): Eukaryota > Metazoa > Chordata > Actinopteri > Perciformes > Serranidae > Serranus > Serranus cabrilla. The sequence continues at coordinate 91,462 of CAFUXE010000445.1, forward strand.
CAATTAGATTAGAATAGTTTTGTATTAAATCATGCAAAACTAATCTCTGTAAACACATAGTTGTGCATGAATATAGAATCTGTGGGCAACGGGACAAACATTTTTTGTATCGGAACAATGGTTGCAGTTGTAGTCCATTTGTAGTCTGAGTAGTATTGACCAATCACATTTGAGTGGGCTTTGGCTGACTGCAAGAAAAAGTCAGCGTCAAGCTAATTTTTGAAATGCCCCATTAAAGAAAATGTGAATTAGGGAAGTTTCCATCAGCTGGTTTAGAGCAAATAAACAAAGCTGCATAAACGTACTTTCATCAAAAGATGGCAGTGTAATGTATTACTGTAAGCTAATCCATCAGTAAACAGTAGAAGAAGAAGAGATTGCTTTGGCCACCAAGTCTTTGGGAATTGAATTCAACTGGGCAACTTATAATTGTTCATATCAGCTCATCTTGACCAGCAGAGCAGAAACAGCTGATCAGCCATGTGAGTTAAATGTTCACTACTTCAGAACTTATTTGCAAAAGGCGTTTCCATCTCCCGTTCAGTGCATTAACTATTTTTGGAAAAACACTAAAAACACCTCAAGCAACCGTATAAACTTTTATGCATTTTCGAAAAGGTTTTATTCAATTTCTGTGTTTCTGTCAAGCTTTTCTCATGCAAATTTTCAAAATGTGCATTGAAGTTCATTGATGGAAATACAACTAATGACATCGCTTGAAAACATCTCTTCACTGTAACCTGCAGGCCACTCTCTCTTAACCATCCTGCACCCCCAAATCTCCTTTACACACAGACAAATGCTCAGGATTTCTGCTACATATGAAACAGGGTTAAACAGAACATTCCCTTTAAAAGAAAAACTCACAAAAGATTCACTGTTTTGATGGAAATTCTTCTTTTTCATTCTCTTCTTGACGGTTGTTTGGCTGATGTAAATCACAGGAGTGTTCACTTTTCATTTTCTTTCCATCTTAAGTGGAATTCCAGAAAGTAGTAGTCCATGTGAGGAAAAACAAACATCCGCCACTTTTTTCAGACCCTTCAATGTGACATTGATGTAGTGTGTCATGCACAAACTCTTTGTCACCTGTTTGTCTTCCTCCAGCGAACACAAAGACTATTGTTTCTGGTTGTGTATGGAGTATTTTGGCCACTTCACACCTGTCATTCACATCTATCCCAGCCTGTCCATTCATCAGCGTGAAGGGAGGGTCAGTTTTTTCTGTGAACGGCAATCATTTTCCCAGTGAATGGACAAATATGTGATTAGAGATTTATAGTAGACAAAAAAGGTCTCACTAATAATTGTTCCCACTAAGACATATTTGTGAAAATCTAAAAGACGTGTTTTTCCGATGAATAACTTTCACGTTAAGCTGAATTCTCACATCCAAGCATGTCTGAGGGTAGATTGTTGTGCTAATGGAAAAATAATGGCTGCATCTTCTTTTTCACCACATTGCACATCTACAACAGCTCCATGTGAGCTGGTTGATTCAAGGGTTCTGGTTTCATCATTCTTGGCCTGCAGGGCAGTGGGTTGTGGTTTGGAGTGAGGGTGCCAACAGAAGCCATGTGATAGGCATTACCTCAGAGCGAGGGTCCATGGAGATGATTACATTTTAAGAGCTTTTTAATGCTCATTAACACTTCTGGCTCCTCTCAGGCCTGGATTGAAATCCTGGCTATTTCTTCCTGTAAGTGACATGAAACTGTGCCTGAAATGGTAGCGATTAAAACAGTGTGAAATCTATAAAAACATGTGTCAAAAAGATAGAGATCAATTCCAAAATTGGGGAAATTGTTAATGGAATTTTGCAGAACTGGACTTTTCCTCGATATTTCAATACATAAGTAAGAGTTTGTATCACTCTGGCACACCTGAGTGTCTTTTTGGAGCAACTGCCACAATATCTAGATATTATCCAGACCCTCTTAAGCCTCCATAAACATAAAGTTAGTATTCTGCTACTGGTATTTATATAAAACCACTTAAATACTTAACACACATTACACATGAAGCTTAATTTGTCACAGAGAGACTGAAAGCAGAGCATTCACTTAGAGCTGTAAACATGTTTTCTTGGCAACAACACATTGAAGTTTACCACACCTTTTCCAAGGTTTTATACAAGGATGACACAATGCACAATGCACAGGTTGTTCTGCTCATTTTCCTGCAAGTTACAATAGTTTGTTGTTTCAGGGATTAGAGGCAAATGTGAAGCTTGCTGAGTGTTGTTAGACTCATGCAGTGATTGTGAGTAAAGCAGTCGTAATAGACTTACAAATAGGTATTTTCCACTTTGCGTGCATGCTTAAATGTAGAATTAACCATAGCTCTATTACACTATATAAAATGATTACTCCGTCTCATAATTTTATGAGCCACCATTCAACGTTTTTCTCCAGTTTTCTCCGTTCCACTTTGACTTCATACCTCCTTGGCTCTGGCAAATAAATAATTTGGTGATGGCCACATGCTTCACTGCAGAAACATCAGAAAGACGGAATAAAAAAGCTCTATGCTGGCCACATACTCTAACAGGGAGTTGTTGAAATGGGGGACATAACTTCTGGTAGACGTGTTACATTTATAAATGTGATACTTAATGCCATTCTCCTTGCTCAAACCTCAAAACCTTTTTCTTGATTTTATAGCTGCAGCCTTCTTGATTTTTCTTACGGGCACAATTTGGCTTGCACAGATAGGTTTAAGGGTATGAAACGAGGGCCTCAATGCTGCCAGAGGAAAATGCAGCCATGAAACTGAGACTATAGGGCTTCACCAAACCATAGCAATGACCCAGCAGTAATCACAGGCTGCTAAACCAAGTTTTGAAAGCTGGTGTATATATGAATGTGGAAATAGTCAGTTACCACCTTCCACTGCTCCTTTTTTATCATTTGACACAGGGATTGATCTGGTCAGCTGTCATGTATGATGGTGTATCAGGTGTGTTCACTCAAGACAAAGTCTTCTCAATTTCTTCACAACTATGGAAACTTCCACCAGAAATTATGGATCCGCTATCTAGTTCTTATAGATTGTCTATGGTCTACCCTACCAACAACAAACAACGAACAAAACAGCTGTTGCATACGCACATAGCATTTCCCACGGAGTGGCCTGAGACATTATGTAGTCGTGTTTCATGTCCAGCATTTTCATGTCCGGCATTCTTGTAAACATGATATTCCAGGACACTGTGAATGACTGTGACCTTGAAGAATCCATGTGCTAATCATAACAAATGTTGCATAAAATGTCTAGTAGGATGAAATGATGAAATGATGACATTTTATATCGAAACGGTCAAAGGTCAAGTACAGTGTGACGTCATAATGTTTGCAAAAACAAGGCAACACATTTGGTTGGATTCTCAATTGTTGACAATCTTGGGTGTCCAAATTGAAACTGTATTAATCTTCTGTGCTGCTGGGTTAGCATGTGTGTGACGCATCCAGTTTCCATCCAAATTGGAGGCATTGTGTCATTATGTCATGGCTATACCTTGACATACATGGATGTGAACTACAGCTTGGCTTGTTAGCAGATGTGTTACAGAGGTGTTTTTGCTTATGAGTGAATTTAAATTTGGTAGGGAAAAGGTGCTTGTTGGCTCCAGTAAATAAAATAACTGTAAAAGACTGTAATGAGAAATGTGTTTGTATATGTTGTAACTCTTAGCTTGTGGAAGGGTGATGTTAGCTAGCAATGCTAGCTTCTGCAGTTTATCAAGCTAATGCTATTTCCTGTCTTGCTTGTTTTTGGCCCCAACACTAATGAAGCTACCCAACATTGAGTAACAAGCTAACATTGCAGTGTTACAAACTCAGCAAAACCCTAACCCTAACCTTTCAATTTAGCCACTATTTTGTGTTTTGCTAGTTTTCCCCATTTTTGTTAGCGAAACTTCAGCATATAACTCCCCCTGAAACCACAAATAGCCCTTCTTCCATTTTATTTACAGGTTAAATGTAGAATGATACAATGTGTTCATTAGTCAGCTTTTGAGTTATAGCCTTATTCTTTCACTTTGGGCAGAGCCAAGCTAGCTGTCTCCAGTCTAAGCTTGGTTAAACATGTTTTGACTGCAGCTCCGTAGAAGACATGAAATCCATATCAGTCTTCTTGGGTCACCCTTGGAAAGATATGCGTGATTCCCAAAATATTGAACTACTCATTTAATATATTACTAATAACAAAGACTTAAACCTGACTTCTGTGCGTAGAGCTCTGAAACAACATCTTCCATCATCAGTAAGTTTGGTTTATGTGATTAATACTTCTGGGGTTTCCATCAAACAGTGGTTTATGTGAATATTTATGCAACCTCTCCGCGAATTGCAAGGGCCTTGCAAAACTCCCTCCAGTCTTGATTAATTTGATTAATTGATAACACAGCCGAGCTGAAGCTTTCTGCGAAAGATTTATTCAACGCTAAGGTCTAACATATTATTGAAAAGCTGAGGCTGAAAAATGGCAAAGGGACACATTGGTTTGTTTTGGCTCCGGAGCCTTGTTCCATTCTACGAAATGGGTTTGCAGACTACTGGTGTGGAGCCGCTCTCTTTTATTTGACTATGTGCCTCACTGTGAGAAAGGAAAAAATGGCTTTGTATAATCACCAACCAGCCATATGGCCCCAAAAAAAGGAAAAAAAAATGTTGGCAACTGTTTTTTTGTGCAGAACATTAAAAAGAGAGCAAGAGAGAGGGAGAGAGGGAGACGTTTCTGACCGCAACTCATAAACCGCACTTTATTTAGACTGGCGTGCACCCATTATTTGTTCACAGGGGCTTTCAGTCAGTCTGAGGGAAATATGTTCCAGCATCTGGGGGGGAGGAGAGAGGGGGATGATGGAGGGGAGAGAGAGAGAGAGAGAGAGGAGGTGGGATGAACTCTTGCCAGGTGTCGGCCGTTGCCATGGCGTTCCATCAGGCGACTCCATTGCGGCTCGGCGGGCTCATCAGAGACTGAATGCCAATGGGAGGGCGTTTGCGCCGCGGAGAAACCGAAAGTGGCTCTAAAGCACTGGGCTCGAACCAGCCCCCCACCCAGCCCTCTCCTCGCTTCCACCCGCCCCGCCCTACGGGAATGTATAGAATGTGACCTATTTGTGTGATGCATGATTGACAGGGAGAGTCTGTGTAATGCACTCAAGGCTGGCTCTCTCGGTTAAATGTGTCACTGCGAACTGAACGTTTTATGTGACATATTGAGGAGAGTTTCAAACAGGGCTTGATAATTCCTGTTAGGTGGGTGATTTGCTGGTGAGCAGAGTGATTTTTTTGTACCCCAAGGTCTTCCAAGTACCAAGCATGTATGGGTTTCATTTTTGGGGGGGTTGAGGGGGGAGATTCTTCAGAACGATACGCTCCAGCTGCAGCCATGGCAGGAACTGGGATGTCTTTTTTACACCCACAAAGCAAGATTTGCTTCAAATTCCAAATATCAGAGACCTTTTGTCTTAACCACTCTTCTGCTGCTGTGGCATGAATGGTTTACATTATTATCCTCTCCACTACCCATGGTTCCTAGCAGTGTTTCCATGCTCATGAATATTATGTGGCATTGTTGGAAATGTCACCATCATCATCATTGATACACAAAACAGCTCTATCTCTATTCACCTATATTCCTGCTCAGCACTAACTGTACATATTCACAAACTGAATAGGCCTCGCTTGCTGCAACTCTTAGCAACTGTTGCTATGTGTAACATTGTTGAACTCCACCTCTCGCTCGCTCTTCAAACGCGAATGACTAATCCATCACGGAGCACACTGAAAGCTCTTGGTGAGGCCTCTGGAGCCGCTTGACGCCCCCCGTGACCCTCTCCTGGATGTTTCCTCATTACTTTATAATGTATTCACGCTTATGCTTCCATGGCGCTCGCCCTGGCCTCGTAATGGGAGGAAGCAGTGAGCTGTTCCAATGCATACGAGCCCGGCACAATTTGCACTTCATTTTATTAACAAAAAACAGCCAGCCCAGCTTCTGGCAGTGCCTTGCCAAAGCTCACCAGGCTCCGCTGTGCACTGCCGACAAATTCCCCCGCAATGTGACGACAGGATAGAGTCTCTCAGCATCAGTGGGGTACCTCCGCTGGCCCCCGGGAGATGCTGTCATTATGCGTGTTTGCAATCATGGGAGCTGAATACCTTGGCTGGAAGTGAGGGAGAGGACTGACGGAGGCAAGAGGGAGAGGAGGGGGGGAGAGATTGAGAGAGAGAGAGAGAGAATGAATGTTTCGGCTCCTCGGCGGTGTTTTGAGCTTTCTGAAATGCATGTGCTATCATAGCAATGTTGTGTTTACCACAGCAGGAGGCAAACACAGAGTCACAGAGGAGAGGCGCGGAAACGCCAGACACAGTAAAATGAGCAAAATACATACATTAGGACTCTGTATTCACTACACACGAGCCGAGCTGAGGGGGAAAAAACTCATTTCAATATAAATGGAAGACAAGCAGGGAGTGTGTGTCTTTATATCAGCTTTTGAACATCTCTCTCTCTTTCTTTTTTTTTTATGCTCGCCCCATGGAAATATCCAGCAGAAGCCCTGGGACGAGTTTTGCCGGGAAGTCAGGATGTCAATGTTAATTTTCTTCCAGTTGCTAAGGAGACTCTCTCTCACAGAGGCCCTGGTTCCCTCCCCCATGGTCACCGTGCTTTCAGTGAAAGAAGCCTTTCTGTTTCCAGTCGTCCTTGTGCAATCAGACATTGAGGAACATCTCTGCACCAGGGCTGCTCTGTGGACCGGGAGACCCCAACATCTGGGGGCTGTATTGATTTCCAGTTGGGGGGGAAAATGTCTCCCCAGTGAGCTATTCAGAGCAGCTACTTTAGCACACAGACAATCTTCTGCTGTGACTGTCATGCTTGTGTTTTGATGGCGGGGTGTACTCGCTGCTTGTCTTACGCAGGAGTAACACAAGCAAGCACTTTAATATATCAATACCATACCCCCCTTCGAGCCAGAGGCCTTTAGCCGGTAGCCACATCAAGGAAAATTGCTAATGTGAGGACAAGTTGCAGGGAGAGCATTGTAAACACTAAACATTTTAGTCTGTCAACGCCTAGTCAGAAGTGGAAATCACTGACACAAATAGCTGTTGTGTGGCTGCCTCAAAATGATCCCTCTCAGCCTCCGTAGTCACCTTTGCGACCGACACGCTGTGCTGCTGATCATGTAACACATCAGGAGCTTAAGGGGGGTTAGATGATATGCTGTATGGCTTGCATGCACTGCCAGGCGTAAACCCTCTTTCACCTTAGCGGGCTTGTTGTCTCCGTGCAACTGCACAGCAACGCCACAGCTCAGGTCATTCAATTACCACAAAGCTGCCTCTGCTATCATATTCTGAGCCTTGTTGGCGAGGCATTTTCACATTTTTGAGTCTAAATCAATCAATCACAACAGGAGTATTAGAGTGGAAATAGTAAAAAAAAAATAAAAGGCATTGTTGTGCTCAAAGCCTTGATTTCTACCTGATGTAAACCTCCTGCAGCATCATTTCATTGTTTTCTTTGTCCTGCTGAAAATCTTTGTTTGTGCGCTTCCTTCAAAAATTTCTGCAACAAGTTCAGTTGTAGGCTGTTATTTGACAAATCGATACATGTTTCAAATAAACACCAAACGACAGTGAGTATTGTGTGGAGAGTTTTATTCAGTTTCAAACAGTGAGACACAGCCTGAAGGTTTCAATCGCACCAGCCAGATTTAATTACAATTCCACAGGATTTTCTGCAATTACAATACAATCATTGTATTGTACACAGTTATAAGTTCGGTTTGAATACAAATCTGTGTGAATCAAGTGAACATTTTGAAATGAATTATAATTATGAGCTGTTATATCGCACATAGAACTAAACAAGGTCTATGAAAAGTCCAACAATAGTAAATAAATGTCTATCGCAGTCTCACAGAGTGCAGGGATACATCTGGTTTTGTCCAGTTAAAACATACACAAAATGAACAATACATATCGGTACCGATAAATCATGTATTATTATGATAATGAAATTATTGACTTAAGAAGTGCAGCATCTACACAGCCGATACAGCAGGTGGTAAACATCCACTCGTGTGATTTGACAGATTTATGATTTATTTTAGGAGAAAAATGAATGAATATTAGTGTTGTTGGTTTTGTGTGTTAACAATAATAATGTCAGTTAGATTAGATTTTCTTCAGAGTTATGAAACATTATTTCATCCATCCTTGTTTCCTTCATCTGAGCCTTTCTCACCCTCAGGTGTGCTTATACAGGTTATGAGCTTCTGTTTAAAATACAAAATTATGGATTGTTGTATTGCTTGAAAAACAAATAATCAACTTACTGTGATATTAAACCGAAAGATCAGAAAGCTGTCATGTTGGCTCACAAAAAGAAATAGTGAAATAACTTATTAGAAGAATAGTTGGCCATTAATAGTCTGCTGTTGGGCTAATCGTTCCGACTGTATTCTGAGTGATTGAGAATCAATCAGATTGTTTTATCCCACATGCAGAGCGCATACACAATGTCAGTCGCACACTTGCCTTTAACGTGGAAATTGCCCGAGCCACGAGACAGGATCTTAAACTGATTTCTTCTAAGTGCATATGCAGGCTACAGAGTTTCTGGCTGAGGGCTAAACAGGGAAAAGACAAAAATGACAGGGATTTCACCATTGAATCCCTTTAGCAGGCCACTGACACATGAATGAGGGCAAAGAGAGAGAAAGGAGAGAAAGAGAGAGAGAGAGCGAGCGAGGGAGGGAGGGAGGGAGAGAAAAAAGAGTAGACAACCAATTTGGGAGTAATGCAACTAAAAACTGACAAGTGTAATTTCATCCATCTGGGCCGATGTGTAAAAAGCGCTGCTCCGAACATTCCCCATGATTCCCCCTGATTGATCTTCCCCTGGTCTGAAACACCTATTATTAGCCACGAGCCTAATAGCACCAGGATGGCTCAGCGCTCTCCCAGGGGCCAATTCTCCGGTCATCTGCCCCTCACTCACCACAGCTGTGGAAACCAACCAGGGAGAGGGAGGAGAGACAGGGGGGAGGGAGGTGAGGAGGAG
>CAFUXE010000445.1:114482-148110 GCA_903364295.1 Serranus cabrilla
ATAGAGAGAGAGAGAGAGAGAGAGTTAAGTGAATTCAGTATAGGCTGCAATCAGGAAGAGGAAGAGGATTCTGTGTCAGGTGGAAACGGTAACATGCATGGGTCAGTGTGTGGGTCAGATGCAGTGTTGTTTAGTGTGTGTGACAGAGACAGGAGGGAGGATTTGGTGCAACATGTAAAAACTCATTTATATGATCTTTGTGCATATGGCCGGGCAGATTCAATTAGATCAATTTTCAAATGTTTCCCGCAATGGCACGGTTTGTTTAGCGGTTTGTGCAGCAGCAGCGCTGGTATAACTGCCTGCTAATAACATGGTGAAATTGTGGAGGATTTTCCTTTTCTTTCTTTCCTTTTTTTTTTTTCTTCTTTCTTTTTTATTTCACCCGGAAGGTGGGCTGCGGCCGGGAGTGGCAGAGCTCTGGAGCCGGTCTACCCCCACAGGAATGCGGATTGTCTCAGATCTCCGTGCCGCCCCCCTCGCCTCCTCTCTGCCATTCAAAGCGGCTAATTGTAGGGGACACAAAGCGAGAGCGACTGCAGACTGTCTGCTGCGTGGAGCAGCCGAGCTGGAGCTACTGAAAGGCTCAATCAGGTTCTCCACTAAAATACAATATGAGTGATCAGAAGGTGATCATCCTGGTGCTGATCAAAGGCAATACTGAATATAATAATGATAATAACAATAATAACAATTCAGAATAATAAACAAGAGAAATAGAGAGAGAAAATACTGGGGGATTATTGCAATAATTTCAGATAATTTAAAAATATTGATTATTATAACAATATTAGGGTACAAAGCCTATGATGCCACCATGAATCACCAAAAAATACTATCAAATTAAAAAAAATATACAATTAACTTCCACAGACACAATATTAGTCTCTAAAAAATTGTTTTAAAATATTAATATATTTTACAGAAATAACAATATTATAGCACCATTCAATCCAGTTCAAGAAACAACAATTATGGTAAGTGTAATTATTATGGTAAGTAGTAGCAATTTATTTATTTTTCCAAAAATGTATTTAAAATAACAATTTTTTTTCTGTTTAATAAAATCATGCATTTGCTATGTAATGCTTTTCCTTCCATGTAACCCTAAATGTGGATTCAAATCAACCTGATTATAAAATAAAATAAAGGCACATTCCTTCCAAAAAAAAGAAATGCAATTGTTTTTCATCCCCATGTCCAAGACAATTCAGTTTGTCTGTGTTATATATTCAATAAAAATAAAAAACTCATAGAATAAATATAAATTCTGGGTGTTATGACGGATGGAAACTACGAAGGTTTACGACGTTTTCTAAACTCATCTCGATACGGAGCAGCTGTGATTTACAACCCTGTGTGGAAACGTCACCTGAGGCTCACAAACATTATTCATGTCTGTGAGCCTTTGTCGTGATTTTCAGTGTAAATAACTGTAGGTTAAAATAACAAGAGACTGCAGTGAGGCCGGAGGTTTCAAAGGTCCATTGTCCATTTAAACGTTTAATAGTCTTCCAAAATGCAATAAATTACATGCACACATTTACACATTTTACACGTTTCTTCTATGACTGTCATCAAATACATTGCATATTCCTCTGAAATTTGAACACGAGTCCCATAGAAGGAGAGAAAAAAATGAAATGAACAACAGGGTGTTTTTTTTTTTTCAATATAACGTCCCCGCTCCAAGAGCCAACGAGTGCTGTATCGAGTTAGGGGTCTGCAGGTGGGCCGCCATGGAGCTGCCGGCTGAGGTGTACCATGATCCAGAGTTTTCCAAAAAGTTAGCAGCCGTGGTGTTGATGCTTTGTGGCTGTAGGCTGTGCGGCCTGGAGGGGCCCTGTGTGTCCCAAACGGCCGGGGACTGTGGAGAGTTGCACACCATAGGGTCGCTGGAGCTGGGGCTGTGCTCCGGTGGAAGCTCCCCGTTTTTCATGATCTTCTTCAGTTTTGATCTCCTGTTCTGGAACCAGATTTTTACCTGGAAGAGTGCGAAAAAAACAGCGGCGTTAATATCTCACATATGAGCTCAGAAACAATAGATTCAGAGGAGCCGCGGTGCGTAAAGGCGCACGGAAACAAAGCACAACCAAAACGGCCATTATTTTTCTAACGAAGATGCATTATAAACATTTTTTAAAAATGTATATAGGTTAATAATTTGATCTAAAATCCCACCTGTGTTTGCGTGAGTCCCAGTGAGGCAGCCAGCTCGGCTCTCTCCGGCAGCGCCAGATACTGTGTGTTCTGAAACCGCCTCTGCAGGGCGGCCAGCTGGAAGCTGGAGTAGATCGTCCGGGGTTTCCTCACTTTCTTCGGCTTGCCGTTTACCATCCTCACCTCAGGCTCGCTTATCTCTTTTTCTGTTAAAATGATCACAACACGAATAAATATATATATGCTCATGGAAAATTGCACTGTTTTTTTAATATATTTTAGTCGCTTATATCTCTCAAATTCTAAGAAATCTGAATTCATAAATCAAATTAATTTCAGGCTGGCAAAAAAAAAAAAAACAGAAAAACACGAGTATTGTTTTAAAAACCACACTGAATGACGTGGGTTAAAATAACATAACATACATTTATATTTATTTATTATTTTTTTTATTTATTGCACATTTTTAGATAAGAGGAACAGTTAGATAAAAATGAAAATAAATTACAAAACAAGATTTGACACTCTGTAGGCTAATTACCCGCTAATAATCTGCTCTCTACTTAAAGATATCATGGAAAAATATGCGGCCCTTACCTTGTGGACTCGGCTGGGCTTGCACTCTGCTGTAAGTCCCCGCATACTGGTGGTAGGCGGGTGTCGTGTACGAGCTGTAATCAGTGTAGGATTTTGTCGAGTAATTTCCAGCGGATCCATTTACACCCGGGTACTGGTACTGGTACGCATTGAGAGGCTTCCCGTACGAGGTGGAGCTGGGCGAGCAGTAGCCGTGAGTGACTCCACCGGCCGGGCTGTAGTAGCCAGAATCCGTGGCGGAGGACTCGGGTAAAGTAGGAGATTCCTGAGACGGATGGTGCATGGTGGAGAGTTGAAAGGAGCTCTGGAAATCTGCAGTTTTCACACTCGGGATCCTCCGGTCGAATACTCCAGTCATACTTCGAGAGCGAACGCGTGTGTTTGTTTTATTTGATTAGCAAAAAAATACAAAATAAAAGAGGCAGTTTGACTCCAAAGTGGCGTGAACACTACACTGGCATTGTTGAAAGGCTCTCAGGCCGTCGGGCTCTGGTGAAGACTGCAGCCAGCCCCGCAGCAAAGACTTGGTTAAATCCTAAATCGCGCTCTTACGCACTGCAGGGAGGATCTGGTTCCATTGGCCAAGGCGCACACAGACACAGCTACACCCAATTCACTCAGCCAGCTTTCTTATAGGGGGGAAACCACCCGGGCTATGAGGCGGCATTGTTGTGTTTTTATACTATCAATCAATGGGAGCAATTAAAGTGTTGGCCGTGACACCGATCGACGTTTTCAGCAGGATGAATTAGAAGGACGAAACTTCCTTACCCAAAGGGCCTCCAGCTGTAAGACTGACGGATTATTACGATTGTCTTCCGTACTCTTTTTTAAATGCATTTTTAATAAATCAGACTTAACATTATTCTATTGTTTGGTTCAGTTTTTTTTTTAGCACCCAAATAACCCCAAGTGTCAGCATCCCATCCAATACTTCCATAATCTCACATTCATTAGAAATAACACATAAAACCGAATTATTAAATATTTTGGTTATTATTTTCTACTTGGTTATTTTCCACTTAAAAAGTCACATAGGCTAAATCTGATTAAATATTCTATGGCCCATTCCCGAAAATATAGCCATACATCTAACAGTGTTAAATTCCCAACATGTCCAATATATCATCAGCGGATCCATTATATTTAAAGCGCAATTTCCACATTATAAATCATATTCCACACCTAGCAGTAGTCCAGTTGTTCTCCCACATAAGCAATTTTTCAAATCCATGCCAACTGCTCTTTGATTGGCGTGTATATTAAAGCTCAAATTGACCAGCTTCTCCAACCGGATCATTAAAGATTCATCGTATCTTATCTCATCTTAAAAGCTGTTGCCTGGAATGCAGAAACAACGCTGAGCGCCTCAGTGTGCACATTCAGTGGTGAACAGCGCCGACCAGTGGCCACACTGAGGAGCTGCACTCCACGCTCAGCCTGTGCCAATCCCACTAAGGAATACTGTACATTGAATGAGGAAATAGTAAGGAATTTAATCTTATAAATACAACTAGATAAGTGAAGTGCAACATGTAACTATTCAAAATTAAAGGTTATAAAACAAAGTAAAATTAATAAACCAATTTGCCCAGACTTGCCCAGGTAGGAACAGAAGTCACCAACACTATATTTAGCATGACATTGTATCTGAAGTCATTTGTTGTCATAATAGACTGTAAAAAATAATAATACACTGGATAAATTGCAACAACTATCATTAACAAAATGCATAGAAAGAGGGTAGGAGAGCACTGAACAGACATGAAAACACTTTTTGAACTGAATTCATTTTAAGTTTGCAAGAAGTTTGCTTTCGTGGTTCAGTCTACTCGATTTTACTAGTATTACTTATAGTCTAAAAACCATACATAAAGATTCATCACCTTTTAATTGCCCTTTAATTAGTTCATTAAGCTATTGTTTTACAATTCAACATAGTTTCTGAAAATGTTTTTCCATGACATTCAACTCTTACCCGTGTAGACTCCTTCACTCCAAGCCCAATGATGTTTTCCAAGACTGGACGTAGTCGAGCCCAACGCTGGTTTAAAACATAAAAAACACACCTGAAATTAAGTGTTTTTCTTCTGCTTAAAGACGAAAAGTAATCTTAACAAACGTATTTGTCTTTTTTAATAAATCTGCACATGTTGTTACGTCTTCTTTGTATAAATAACTGAAGTGGTAAACCGGGCTAGGTATTGGAAGGTTGTTTAAATATATTCATATTAGCTTACCTGACTTTGGTACCCCGGAAACACTCCCCCAATCGTAGCCACGAATCTCTTCCTGTGCTGTCTAGCTTGTGGACACGTTTTTACCAGCGCGGTTTGGTTCACATTTTTTTTAAAACTATGTCAATATTGTTAGCCACATGGTATGTAGCATTTTTTTTTAGTTTTTAGAAAGCAAACATAGATTTTCTGTGTTTGTTCCGATTCAAATTCGGGTCAAGGCTGAGAGCGCGCAGCGTGCGTCTGACGTCACGAATGAGTTCCGTTAGCAAGATAGTTCCCCTCCGATTCATGTCTACACAAACTGTTGTTTTTATTAAAGCAAAATTTAAACACTTGCGCTCCTGTGCTCTATCTAGAATTTTAACACCAGTGAACAGATTGCTTGCATGAATGTGCCAATACAATCAGTATATCTAAACTGCATGAAAGAACGGCACACATTGTACCAGTTAGAATTATTTTCTTTTATAGAAGTTTCAAGCTTCAATAGAAGTCACGGACGTTAGTCTTTTGACAACTTAAGCTATTTCGCCAGTGGGATAAATAAATATTTTGTCGGATAAAATGTACAACAAAAAGTAGAAATATAAAGGTTTAGGCTTTTTTAACGGGGAGTGGCCAAAGACGGAAGTACACGTGAGTGAAGCCTCTTGCACTGCATGGGTCTTTTCTGTGCTATCTTTTCTCTCGTCTCCCGTTTTGTGTGTTGGGGGGATGGGGCCGTGCCGAGGATGAGAGACTCCAAATATTTACCACTTGGCTAACTAAATATCTTTATTTCTAAACTGAGCTTCCTCCCTCGGTCTTGTATATATATACACTTTTCGACCACGCATGAGTTTAGGTGGATTTTCGCCAATTTAAAGTGGAGTATCCGTACGTCCACGACACACGCTTAAAAAGTCGACAAAATGTATTCCTCTGCTGGAGGTAAGTGGTGCAGCTAACATTAGCATCGGCTAAGTGATGCAGCTAGCATAAATTAACACACTAGTTGCAGTATTTGGATGCTTCATTTCCATTGCTGAAACACAGAGTCGACTCCTGTTTCATTTAGCTATCTAGTTATCATACAATTCTACACATGCTTTGATCAAGAACATGTCGTCCCAGTCTTAAGTGGAGGCATTAGTAGTAGAGGCAAGCTAAGCTTGCGTGCAACAACAAGAAGCTGCTGTTAGCCAAGTTAGCTTCAACGGTACCTCGTTTCCCGAACTTGTTGTAGTTAGCTTCCCGATGTAATTTCACCAAGTGGGATCGATCGGCGTCTATTTGTCTCAATGGATCTTCCAAGTATAAAAACAGCGACTATTGTGTCTCGCAGTTTAACACCAAGTCCAAGAGTTAAAGCAACATTTAGCGGCCGACCATGCTATCTAATCTCATCACCAATCTTAGCTATGGTTAGCTACCAGTGGCCAACTTCAATTTGGCGAATTTAGTTATGTTGTGTTTTTTTATACCCTCGTTGTAAGTGATCCGACGCCGTCAAATCACCCTGTCAATGTAACACGGGCTTTATGACATTGATTATATAAATGGTCAACGACATACATCTATATGAATATTGTCTGAGGCTAGGTACAGTTACAGTGAGTTGAACAGTCGACTCTCATTTGGCAGTCAGATAAATTATGTTAGTATAGGCTAGCACTTAAGCTACATAAGGTTATGTCTCCGTCATTGCCTTTATATCCTGAGACAAAGACATGGCGTTATGTACTGTATTTTTCTTAAAGTTTGTTTGTTTTAGAGTTTGTTTTCTTTGGTGCTGGACCTCCGTTTTGTACGAAAATATGAATTAGTGTGTTGGATAAGGCTATATCCAGGAGAAAGGGTGGTTTCAGCAGAGGTAGATTGCCAGCTTGCAGGAATCCTTCTGTGTGCATATTGATAAGAGTTTTGAAAAAGTCGCCCTTGATTGTGGACGATGGCGTTGTGGAAATGATAAGAGGGCGAGACATACTCAAATGAAGCAAGTGTTTGCAATGGAAATGTGCCGGTTAAAGAGGAGTAGAACCCTGTACTTTGCCTCTTCTTACCACCTGCTACATAAAGAAACAGTTCATGTTAACTTGCCAAGCAGTAAAGCTAGATTTCTATCATGATTTAGTTGACCCAAATGTATATTTTCACCACTCTGGGTATTTAAGTACAGTGTGTTTCACATGAAGTGGATTTCTGGGCATTTATAAAATGTTATTTTTGTCCTCTGTAGTCACCGAGATGCAAGAGGGACCCCGGTCTTCTGGGTCAGCGAGCTCTGGTAAGCTTTTCCCATATTTGGGCTTTCAAGCCATAAACTGGTCCCAGCATTGGTCCAGTGTTAAGTGGCAATATTATCACTTTTCTACATCATTCAAGCATCTGAGTATGTACTCATCTGAAGTGCAATCTAATCTTCTGACTGAATAAGGAAATGGGACACATGGGATTGGGTGCTGTAGGTGATATTCTTAAAAAGACAGTGTCGTTTTCTCTAAAACACTAAATTATGTGCCCTGAATGGCAGTGCACGTCTACACACAATATCTTTTCAAATATTAGCACTATATTCTACGAGGTTTTATGTTTTTTTTTCTGTTTGAGTGAGAAGAGCTGGAGAACAAAGATAAGACACTGAGGGCAATTTAGTGTTACACTGTAACATCTGAAGCTGGAGCTTCTCAGTTCAGCCTCTCTGCCATTGATGAAAGCTCAGTGTAGCCTCTCCAGTATAATACAAAAAATGGACAGCAAATCAAAAAATCTCAACAGACTGGTTCTGATTTGGAGCTAGGAAGGTCCAAATACTCACATAGCTCATTGATGACATTCACAAAATATTCTACTTTTAGCTCTTATTCTGAAAATTAAGATATTCCTACTAAATGTATAAGAAAGTATCCCAAGCATAGGGTTTCAGAGCAGACGGATTGCACAAACAGTAGCTTTTCTCTCGGGCATGCATCTCTGTTGTTGGTTTGTGTACAATAACCATAGCAACGCACGGAGCTGGCCGTAAACAGGCCAGAGGCTGTATGTCGCAAACTGCAGTAAAACCTCTAGTTGACATGTGTTTTTTTAGCGTTCTGTGTACATGTCCAACCAATGCTCTTAAAACCGGAATAATATCGGCATATTCCACATGTTGGGAAATTGGAAAATTCTACATTCTGATTTAGACCGCATGGTCAATTATTCAAGCCAACTCATATATATATATATATATATATTAAAAGAATCAAGTGTGTCCGCCATGTGCAAACCTAAAACAATCGGTGAACTTAGCGGTGGTGTTATATGATGACTTGTCTCACTCTTTCTTAATATTTATACAACTTCAGAACAACTAGTGGTGCTGCAGATGTAAAAGATGAATTGATTATTTAACAGTGTGCTCATGTTTCAGCTCAGAGATATTTCAGCAAATAAATTACAACTGTTATTTTTCTTTTACTAAATTTGAACAAAGAAACCAAGCTGCCCAGCCAGTAGTACGTTTGTCCAACAAGATGTCTGACGCTGTCAGGATAAGGTCTCACTAGAAAAGAGCACTTACACGGCTGCCATGAAATGAAAATGCGTGGCAGCTGTATGGGTCTGAACCAACTGCTTGCTGAGTCATTTGGTCCAGTGATGACACCCATGCGTGCCCTCTGAGCTTCACAGTTACAAACTTGCTATAGGAAGGCAAAAAATGTACACCTCACATATAATACTTAATAATAACTGCCAATCAAATCTAGGGTGTCAATTGCCTATTCTTTTTTTTTGTGAAAAACACTATGAGTCATGGTATTCCAAAATATATTGTGTTACATTTATGGGTTAATTTCATCACATGAAGTACTAGTTGACATGGCTGAACAGGTTGTGCAGAACTGGTTGAGACATGTTAAACCAGACATGTCTTAGATGGTAACTACTGAAACAGAGTTTTCACATCTGTAAGTTGGTATGTATGAATTTTGAAATTCGTTACGCATGCCTTCATTATTGGTTTCTTTATATCCTAAAAAAAGAAATTCACTTTACCCAAATCTTAAAAAATGTCAGCCTACAAAATGACACTGTAAAGTTGTCAGAGGGCAGATGTTGGTCTGTTTGGTTGATGACAAAGGGTTTCTGTGGGGCATTAAAGATGATGTCACAGCAGTTACACTTCTCATCGAAATGGTGATAATCTGAGACATAAATAGGCCTTTAAGATCTTGTCCGATGTTTGTATAAGCTGATCCTAACTATGCAATCTGCCACTTTCCTACATTTGACCCCCCTGTTTCAGAGCCGCCATCCTCCCCAGTGCCAGAATATGTGTTCAAGCCACCATCGCGGCCGGACTTCGGCACCATGGGCAGGACAATCAAGCTCCAGGCCAACTTCTTCGAGATGGAAATCCCCAAACTGGAGGTTTACCATTACGACATCGACATCAAGCCTGAGAAATGCCCCAGGAGGGTCAACCGGTGTGTATTTGTGTATACTTCATGTGCACCTGCGGCGTGTGTTGGATCAGTTGTTGGCATGTCATTAATTTGTTTATTTCTGTTCTCAGAGAAATTGTGGAGCACATGGTCCAGCACTTTAAAACACAAATCTTTGGTGATCGAAAGCCAGTATACGACGGGAGGAAGAATCTCTACACTGCCATGCCCTTGCCCATAGGCAGAGACAAAGTATGTATTCAACATTGAAAATAAAAATTATATTTTCTTGGAATATCCCAGCAGCGTCTGATTGTTTTTCTTTCTTGCCCATGCACCACACAGGTGGAGCTTGAGGTAACCATTCCTGGTGAAGGCAAAGACCGAAGCTTCAAAGTATCTATCAAGTGGGTGTCCTGCGTCAGCCTGCAAGCGCTGCACGAGGCACTATCAGGGCGGCTACCCAGCGTCCCCTTTGAGACCGTCCAAGCCTTGGATGTGGTCATGAGACATTTGCCCTCTATGAGGTGGGTTTTTATGATTGAACATTGATTTATATATAGATAATTGATTGTCTTTATATTATGTCTGTGTGTTATTAATGCGGCCAGCCTGATGCCTGTTTTTGTCAAATGACTGCAGCAGATTTTTTAGCGTGTATTAAAAATTGGAAATACTTTACATTATTGCTAACCATTCTTCTAAAGCTTCCAACCCGCCGTTAGGTGCAGACCTCCATTGAAATAAGGGGAAACCTGGTTACACAATATGAGTGATTACCCAGGTGTATTCAAATAAACGGAAACTAAATTCCTTCACCAATCTGCCAAGGCAATCTAGGCACTAGGAGTAGATGTAGGACCCGCTTTTCACTAATTTAATTTGCTGAGCCCATTTCCAGGCAGAGAGTGGAGTGATTTGTTTCAGTATGGTGTGACAATAAACTTACTTCTGTTTACATTTTTAAAATTAGCTTAGTTTGTTGGAAAGCCCTGTTTCTCAGAACATGTTAATCAGGTTTCACTCTCTGTTTCAGGTATACCCCGGTGGGCCGCTCGTTCTTCACGCCCTCAGAGGGATGTTCGAACCCCCTCGGTGGTGGCAGAGAGGTTTGGTTTGGCTTCCACCAGTCTGTCAGGCCCTCCCTTTGGAAAATGATGCTCAACATCGACGGTAACTTTCCTGTTACAACCATTGTAGACAAGTTGTATAAAGTTGTTTTATGTGAATCTCACCTCTGTGTGATTGTTTTGTTTACAGTTTCTGCCACTGCATTCTACAAAGCCCAGCCTGTAATTGAGTTCATGTGTGAGGTCTTGGATTTCAAAAGCATTGAAGAACAACAGAAGCCCTTAACAGACTCGCAACGAGTGAAATTTACAAAGGAAATCAAAGGTAAGAAAATCCATTCATAGTTGCTGCTGAAGCCTTTGTTTATCAATTAAACATAACATTTTTATTTTGGGTTTTTCTTAGTTTTTCTTATAAGTTTATCTTTTTCCTGTAAGGACCAAGTCCTTTGTCACAGACCTTTCAGAATGGACTTTTATTTGATTTTTGGGGTATTTTTCTAATTTTGTTGTCCTCATCGTGATTCCTCCTTCCAGGCTTGAAGGTGGAGATCACTCACTGTGGGCAGATGAAGAGGAAGTATAGAGTGTGCAACGTGACCAGAAGACCAGCCAGCCACCAAACGTAAGAAAGCTCTTCTATCTCATCTTTCTTCACATTATAACATTGTTTATTGGACTGTTACCGAAGAATGTAATCTGCAGTCCATGCATACATGCCGGAAACATAATGCACACGGGAATAGGATGTCACAGTACTGTAAAGTACTAAAAATGCAAAAAATGTGGACAGACTGTTACTTCTGTACATTTTTCCTCTACATACTCTGGTTTAATTTGCTATTGGACCAGGCCTTTTTTTAATCAGTGTTAATCCTGTTTAGGTTGTTGTTGATGATACCTTGACTGATTTGTTATATATATAAAAAAAGATTCTGTATTTGTCTTCTTGTAATGTCTTGTGTGCCTCCCCCCAGGTTCCCCCTACAGCAGGAAAATGGCCAAACTATTGAATGCACAGTAGCACAGTACTTCAAAGACAAGTACAAGCTCATCCTGAGATACCCCCACCTCCCGTGTCTACAGGTGGGGCAGGAGCAGAAGCACACCTACCTACCTCTAGAGGTGAGCATCACTAACTTCCTGCATTTCTTTTGCTTTTTAAAAGTTACTCAGTTCGCTGTTGAGGTTCCCTCTAAACCTGTATTCTTTTATGTGTGTCCTCTACAGGTGTGTAACATAGTGGCAGGACAGCGCTGCATCAAAAAGCTGACAGACAATCAGACCTCCACTATGATTCGTGCCACAGCCCGATCGGCACCAGACCGTCAGGATGAGATCAGTAAATTGGTAAGTTGCTGTAAGATTAATACTGATACTGAAGACACAATGGTCCAATCATAGACTGTATATAAAGTTCCAGAAGGAAAGGTATAGTTATTCTAGTTGGCTATAGTTGGTACATTTTCTTCATATATGGAGAAAAATTTAAACTTAATTTTGTTAAGTTTGCAGGAATTCAGATAACATTTACATGCAATTCAACTGCTGTTTTTTTGTTCTTCTTTTTTCCAGATGAGAAGTGCCAACTTCAACACTGACCCTTACGTTCGTGAGTTTGGAGTGATGGTGAGGGATGAGATGACCGAAGTGAACGGCCGTGTCCTACAAGCACCTTCCATCCTTTATGGGGGCAGGGTATGTTGATCACCAGTTTGGAAGTGTTGATAGTGGCCAGTACTTGTCATACATCTAGCTGCAACTGAATTCATTTATTGGTGTTCATTTTAATTGGAATAACTTCATCTTGTGTACAGTGCAGAGCACTAATAAGGCTGCTGTCGTTACAATTTGCAGAACAAAGCAATAGCCACACCAATCCAGGGAGTATGGGACATGAGGAACAAGCAGTTCCACACTGGCATCGAGATCAAAGTGTGGGCCATCGCCTGCTTTGCACCACAGAGACAGTGCACTGAACTCCTGCTCAAGTAAGTGAGAAAAACAAAGAGCATGTGCTGCAGAATGAAGCATGAAGTGTATTTCATGTCATTGTGTACATGTACCCTTTGTTGGGTTTGATGGCAGGCAGCCCATGATTAACTGCTGGCAATAAAAAGTTGCAAGCATATTGTAGCCTCGTGTGGCCTGAAGTACACCTTTCATAGAAGAGCATGAACACAAGGATGCATTGAGTCATGAGCTGGAGTTTAAATGTTGCAGTCGGGAGCACACAAACAGCACAAAGCTGTCTTATTTGATTTGTGCCTCCGTTGGGTCTTTCACAACAGCCCAGTTTACTGAGTCTTTGGCTGCGTTGCCTCCTGAGGACTGAGGTATTTTAACTCTACAGGGATGGAAGAGTGCATGTTGATTATGTACAGCTGTGCCATTCATACGCAACGCCTTCGTAAGGTTTTGTCATTTACATTTGTGTATTTATATAGGGTATGTCTCAGGCTTTGTGACTTGAATATTAGACTTTTTGCCTCTCCTGTCCTCCACAACTTTTGCACACCTTCCTGTTGCACCTGTCTTTCTGTCAAATAAGGGAATAATTGAGTAAGAAACCTATAAGAATTTTGAAAAATTCGTCCTTTTCACATACAGTAAACAAAATACCTGCCTGATGCCCAACAAGCATTGGTTACAAAGATTTATAGTGAGAACTATTTGAAAAACGTGTGGTACGTTGGACTGTCGGCAATGGCCAAAAGAAACTCAGAACTTTATCAGAATTATTGGACTTTGACCTGTTCTTAGATTTATTTATTTTTTACTTTCAGTTGCCATCACTATCTCTTGCAGCTGAAACAGCTAAACCTCACTGAACTGTCAATAAACAAGATCCTCATCTGTCTCAGAGCATTCACAGATCAGCTGAGGAAGATCTCTCGGGATGCAGGGATGCCCATCCAGGGTCAGCCCTGCTTCTGTAAGTACGCCCAGGGAGCGGACAGTGTGGAGCCCATGTTCAGGCACCTCAAGTACACCTACCAGGGTCTGCAGCTGGTGGTTGTCATCCTACCGGGAAAGACGCCCGTCTACGGTAAGGGATCCATTCATACAGTCTGTCGTTTCTGTGCCATTTAGTGCTGTGTGATTTACGTTCCTGCAGAACAGACGACAGACATTCAGGACGTGTTTTAAGCCCAAGCAATCAATTTTTGTCAGTTGAAATCCTGACTGGCAATGATTACTCACTACTCATAGTTCCACTTCTGTCAAACAACAAACTTCTTGCTGATTCCACAGTTTTCCATCACACAAAGCTGATAATGATTTTTTTTTCTAGGGTTTATGCTCTATTCATCATCTGTTTTTGGTATTTTTTATATTTTTGGAGATCAGATTGACTTTCTTGGCATTAATTCAATCTTCTTTCAGCCAAATATAAAATGCCATGTACTTAATAATAATGTCATGACAGCATGCTAACTGTCATCACTCAAAACTCACTCAAACTCCTGTTGTTAAGAGTTTTTGCAGTGTTAAGCCTTGGCTTTAAACAAACCCTTCCCCAGGTCCATGAGGATTTGTGTGATTAGAGAGTGTTTTATTTGAAGCTCTGGCAGTTTGTCTGCCTGCTGAGCAAGTTTTGCTGTGTCTATTTTTGCTTTAGGAAATAACCACAAGGAAATACAGACCAAATAAAGCTGCATTCCCTCTGATTCTTCGCTTCCCAACTCACTCTGTCATTTAAACGGTGCATAATCCCATCCAAAGTACATAAGAACTAAATTAAAGGATTTTATCCTCATGTAGAAATGCATTGATTTTACACTGAAGGTTGCCAGTTTGGTGAACTAAACTTGCCTTCAGTCTCAAATGGCTAACAGTATACCTGCACACACCTGAGACCTGAGCTCTAAGCAACAGCGCTGTACCTCATCATGTTTAATTAATCATTTATTGTCTGGATGTGTGTTGCAGCTGAGGTGAAACGTGTCGGCGACACAGTACTTGGCATGGCCACGCAGTGTGTGCAGGTGAAGAATGTTCAGAAGACGACACCTCAGACCCTCTCTAACCTCTGTCTGAAGATCAACGTCAAGCTGGGCGGGGTCAACAACATCCTGCTCCCACAGGGCAGGTCAGTGAAGACAATAATGATCAATGTGTATACCTTTGCAATGTAACGCCTACCAACTTGTATCAATTTTGAAAATAATGGTGCTGAATTTACCTGTTTACACTCTGTGTTGTTGTTCCAGGCCATTGGTCTTCCAGCAGCCAGTAATCTTCCTTGGTGCAGATGTGACTCATCCGCCTGCAGGAGATGGAAAAAAGCCTTCTATTGCTGCTGTAAGTAACACCACATCACACAACATCCACCCTGCACAGACTAGTTAAATGGGGTGTAGTGCATTTGCCAAAATGATAGAAAATAGCCAACAGTCTCTTAAGCCCTTTCAACTCAGTGTTTTGGCTTTAAGGTAGAAACATTTATTGTAAGCCTGAGACTCAGCTGCTCCCAACAACCCTATAATTTAATCCTATGATTTGATACTTACTTTTCAGGTCGTTGGCAGTATGGACGCCCATCCCAGCAGATACTGTGCCACAGTGCGGGTGCAGCAGCACCGTCAGGACATCATCCAGGACCTGGCCACCATGGTGAGGGAGCTGCTCATTCAGTTCTACAAGTCCACCCGCTTCAAGCCCACCAGGATCATCTACTACCGCGATGGCATCTCTGAGGGCCAGTTCAACCAGGTGATACAAATATCAGGGGTGATGACGAATGGTCTGTAAAATATCACAATATATAGATTAATTGGACACTAGTACCAGTAAGACAATGATATACTTAGCAGAGCGTAGTGTAATGTTAATACCTATGTTTGTGTCAGTGTAAATATTTTTTTTTTTTTGCTCAATTTTTCTCTTCATCTATGCAACTTTTCCCCTGTAAATCTTTAATGTTATGAGCCGCAGGTCCTTCAACACGAGCTGCTGGCGATCCGTGAGGCCTGCATCAAACTAGAGAAGGACTACCAGCCGGGTATCACCTTTGTGGTCGTGCAGAAGAGACACCACACAAGACTGTTCTGTATGGACAGAAACGAGAGGGTCAGTATTGTTACTCATAGGCGAAGGAATTTGTGTCGGATTTACAACCAGCTTGAAGATGAGAGAGAGAGAGAGCCCACCAGTTTTAGGCCAAAGTTGTAACTTTTTGGTCATCTTTTTTGGTACTGTCTGGCATGCACCAGAGCTATAGTCATGCACAAAGCACGGTATGCTGTCTTATGCAATGTTACTATATATTAGATAAAAAAGGTAATCCTGCATCATTTGCTGAGCATCAAATGCTATTCCCATATCCCATATCCGGAAATTAACTTTTCAATAAAAAAACTTGTGCATAGATCAAAACGTTACATGGTGCCTTTGCTTCCCATTGATTTAAGCTTTACCATCCAAACTCACTGATGCATTTCTGTTTGGCATTTTGCAGGTTGGAAAGAGTGGCAACATTCCTGCAGGCACCACAGTGGATACCAAAATCACTCACCCATCAGAATTTGACTTCTACCTTTGCAGTCACGCTGGCATTCAGGTAAGAACTGAATCAGAATCTACTTTAATTTTACTAAAAAGTCAAACGGTGCCTTTCAGGTATTTTAGAAAATGGAATGAGGGCTGAGTTAATTTATTTTGAGTTTTCATGAAAAACAAATGGATTATCAGCCAAGCTGGCCAGTAACATGCTGTTGATTGACAGTAGTGCTGTCCTTGGATAAAGAAAATCTCAACTGGCTAAAACTCATACAATTTTGTAAGCTTATCTATTAGTGGCTTTAATTGACAGATCTGTAAAAAACTGAGTTTCTCCCCAAAGAATCCTGTAAAAGCTGTTAAATGTAGTTTATGAGAGATGTGTGTCTTGGAAATAAATTGATCAGCATGACAAACGCACATAAAAAAAAAAAAAATCGACTAAACAAAGCCCAAAACAACAGATAAATCAGCAAACCGACTAAGAGGGGGAAGTGTGTCCTAACGTCTGCTGACTCCTTGCAGGGTACCAGCAGGCCGTCTCATTACCACGTGCTCTGGGACGACAACCACTTCTCTTCAGACGAACTCCAGGTCCTCACCTATCAGCTATGTCACACTTATGTGCGCTGCACCCGGTCAGTTTCCATCCCAGCACCAGCTTACTACGCCCATTTGGTGGCTTTCCGGGCGCGCTATCACTTGGTGGACAAAGAGCACGACAGGTAAGGAAAATTAATGCCAAATACGAGATGGAGTTAGTTTCAAATTAAGCCAAAGTGAGTTTTTTAGAATGAAAATTTTAGCCAGCTAATGATGTGCACAAAAACCCTAAAGATTTACACTTCCCCATTTGTACATTTTTCTGTTTCAGTGCTGAGGGCAGTCATACATCAGGCCAGAGTAACGGGCGTGACCAACAGGCCTTGGCCAAGGCCGTGCAGATCCACCAGGACACCCTGCGCACCATGTACTTTGCCTGAGAGCACACAACCCCAGGTTGGTGTGGGAGAGACCCCACTGATGGAGCACACTACCCCCCGCTGTCTCACCGTCAGCTGTAGATAGCGTCCCAGTGGTTTCACATAGTGATCTCTACCTAACAGACCTGTCAGTTTCCCCCATATGTCTACAATTGTACTTCAGCCCCTGACCCACCTAAATCAAGCCAGCTATTAGACTGTAAGATGCAAAAGAATCCCTTTCTCGGGGTTTGCGCTGGAAGAGGTTTTATTTACATGTTGTGCATTAGTGCGTGTTTGTATTTGTTGTAGGGAAATATGTTGCAAAGAATGAAAGGAAAAGGAAAAGTTTGTACACTGAGAGAAGAAATCTACCTTTTCTAACCAAGTGGGCAGTATCATTATACATTGGGGGGATTATAAATTTAGCCGTTTCCCCTCCTTCTCCCGTTTCTATTGTTCGTTAGGGTCTTGGTGCTTGAAGGGAGAAGAATCAAATTCATCAGAAGATGAGGGGGGGCTGTTCACTGTTTAAATGCCTAAAGATTTGCTCCTCTGACAAACATTATTTATCAGCCAATCAAAGCAAAGTGCACTGACCAGAATGGGTACTTCAATCAGGACAAAAGTACTTAATATATTGAGGGTTGTGTGTGATTTGTCACATAGGGCACTATGTGATGAAAAGTGCCATTTGAGACCACCTTTCTGTTATCATTTTTGTGTAAAACTATGAATTATTATTTGGCCCACATCTGCTGGGTTTTCAGTATTTCTCCTTGATTGACACTGACGACCATTTATTGCCAAATCTGGTGACAATTTACTAAAAACATTCTTTGCATCAGATTTGTTATCAACCCTTGAACCAACACTTAGTTTATTCTAGTTGAGGGCTTTTAGTGTTCAGATAGAGATTGGAAAAACAGCAGTTGTATCCTTCTTAGCCTCTCTTTTTAGTCTGAACTGAAACAGTAACCCCATTCCCATGCCGAGACATAGAGTATTGGGACCGGTTCCCATCAAGGACACCTTTCTAATGTAGTCTGAGCCGTGTTGAGAAAAGACACATGATTTAGAAATCAACATAGAGGGGAACTTGATGAAATCCTTTTTTTTTTATTTTTTTGTTCCCTTCTGTTTTTTTAATAGTCTAATTTAATTTCAATCAGTTTTGTAATGAATATGCATGTAGCTGACTCATGTTTTAGACATTTAGGCATTTGTGATAATTGTTTTATTTCTTCCTTTTTACACATTAACCCTTATTTCTGTTTTAATGTATATAGCAGCAGGATAGTGTTTTCTGCAGTGTCTTTGTCAGAGCGGGATATTTGTGTGGCGTCTTGATATCCAGGCATTCGGTACAGTGGAGTGAAAGCTGCAACATTTTAGAGTTTAACTAATTGAAATTCCCTTAAAAAAAAAACGAAACACCATAGTGTTTGCTCCATGAATTGGGGGCAGTCGTCGCACAAAAGCTTGGGTTTTATGCAAATGACTTTTTGTGAGTCTTTATACTATATAGTAATGTTGGTAATAAGGTATATTTTGAATAAGCTTTCAGTGGAGGCTGCTGAAAAAATATTATAGAGATTTTTTAAATGACTGGCCCACATGTAGTCTAAATTAACACTGTCTATTTGTATACAGATTTTAAATGCAAATATTCTCTTGCCTTCTAAGACTGTTACAGTCTTACTACTAATAATAATAATAATTCTAGACATTTCCTAACATCCCACCTAAGTTTTACGACTAAGTTAAGCTGGCGAATGTTCTCATAGTCTTGATTGGAGGCGAGTAGTCTATATTTTCTAACTATGCATCATTTTTAACCAAGAGATTTAGCAGTGGGGTATCTCACCTGAATTTGGGTCATTTATAGAGGTAGATAATCAGGGCTTTTTTTTGTTTTCTTTTTGTTATTGTTGGTTTTTTAGCATGTTGCATTTAGTAGCGTTTCTTAGTGCTTATCAGCGTCTTCATGCCTTTCTAACGGGATGAAGTATTTATGTGGTCATTTGTAACATTGTAGATTTTATAGCCTAAAAAAAATTGGTGTATCCTTTGTAACATACAATCTTTCTTAGCCAAACAAGATTACAAACTTTTACATGATTAATATTCAAAAGACAATGAAAGCACAAAAGGACATCTTGATTCTAGGTGCTAGAAGTTTTCACTGTAAACCACCTTAAATCCTCACTGGACTGGTCAACGAGGCTTTTTAACTTGTATGCTTAAAAGATGCTTCATCATTTCGGGGATCTTTTCTCTCCCTTTTGACGACCTCTCTGTGTTAACCCTTTTAACTCATTACCTGTAAAGCAACTAGAAATCCGACTGACTGTGTTTGTGGGGCATTCTGAAAAATCATGTACTTGATATTTACTGTTATGATGTCAATATTGTTGTTATCGGTGCTGGTCTCACAACATGTAAATTTGGATGCACTTTTGATAGCAGGACGTTGGTATGACTTCTACAGATTTGTGTTCCTCAATCGCAGCAGGAGGCTTGGCCATATTGCGTAACACTGGTGTAATTGTGTGGAAATGGCCGTGTGTTCTACCTCTTGTTACCTGTTTAAGTGTTATGGTAACATCACACTGCTGGCCATTTCTGCATAATTACCCCTGCTTTCTATCTAATTGGCATTGAGTCTTGCATTGACAGTAGAGGTTTTAAACGCTTGGTGTGCATGACGCGATTTCTCAGTTTATGTAGTTGTGATATTTTATTTCTTGTTTTACTCAAACTGATATGAGAGAATGTGTTTTTTTTTCTTTTAGGGGTTTTGAGCGTTGAGCTGTACGACCAAATTGTTGAA
Source organism: Serranus cabrilla (assembly GCA_903364295.1). Classification (NCBI taxonomy): domain Eukaryota; kingdom Metazoa; phylum Chordata; class Actinopteri; order Perciformes; family Serranidae; genus Serranus; species Serranus cabrilla. The sequence goes on from CAFUXE010000445.1 coordinate 134,253, forward strand.
GTGTGTTTGTTTTCACAAACCGCTTTCCCTTCTTTCTTTCCTTTTTATTCTATGCACCAGTTAAATGACACCAGAATTTTCCACCTGAGCAGTAAAACAACAAATGCAAAGCCCACATCAGCTATGATCGTTGCATATCCTTGAGTAGGAGAAATTGTAAATGTACCCAAGTGGTACTGTTAGGCCTCGTCCACACATACACGGGTATTTTTTAAGACGTAGCTTTTTCAATGCATTTTGGCTCTAGGTAATTGAAAACGGACCTTTTTTTTTGTGAAACTGCCAGGATAAAGATTTTCAGAAATGTCTTTTTCTATGTATATAAGGAAACAAGTTTTTGGCTCATAACACAATTATTTCACATACACATGCCGTACTGTGATGGATATTAAAATTCCTCTGTAAGGACAGAAGATTTTTGCCATGTGATGCCTGACAAAGGAGATTGTTTCCATGCAGTGGCAGATGTGGCAATATTTTGTGCTGGTTTTAAGAATGTACAGTTAATGTACCACGGGGTCCGAGTCAGTCTGAACTACAGAGTGATGGATTCACAATTGCAGGTAGCCTTCCAGTAATATTTTCAGGTTTCTGATTGGCCTGCGTTGCCTTCGGGGTAGGGTTGTGTTATCGCCTGTTGGTTGACAGCACTTCAATTGTATTTTTGTGTTTTTATTTGGACCAATTTTTAAAAAATGGTGCTTGTGTGGACAAATTTGAACAAATATCCGTGTAAGTGTGGTCAAGGCCTTAGTCAGACTGTTAAGTTGTTTGCAAACCATAAACAATAGCAAACCTCTTCAACCATAAAAAAACATCGAGCACGTAATGAAATCCATGTGAAAATGTTTGTAAGATATGTGATTCAGGAAGGCTTTTGATTAGATACATTTCATCACAGAACATTATGTAACTTGTAATCTAATGCCATCTTTTGTGGAAAAAGTGTGATCTTCTGTTTTATGGAGACTGATGGATGTGGAGGCCTGTTGTTGTTGACTGTTTGGAAATATGAATGTCAAAGTGCAGATGGTGGGAAAGTGATCAGGTGTTCTAAGTGATAGCGTGCTGAACATCAGTTAGTCTTTTTGGGAGATAGCTTTGTACTTGTTGTTACTGCTCCTTACTTGTTTTACATTACCTATACCAGCACCTTAAAATAGCAGATCAGAGCGGCATTGCTTTTTCCTGAAAATAAAACTCAAACATTTGACAATGTTGTTTTTGCACTAAACAAGAATGGACTTTTGTAGCTGTTTACAGCATTTAAAGTATTTATCAGGTGGCAGACTGGCAGCCTTTTTTTTACTTTAGAATTAAGCAGCTGGCATTATACAAGAGGCACAGTCGACGGGCTCCACAGCCTCGGCGTTGTGCACCTGCCATTCAGAAAGCCACGCCTGCTGATCAAGAGGGATTCTACCTAGCTAACCAGCATTCAGCACGTCGTCTTGGAGTAATATCCTAATGCCTTTTTAAATGTTAACAAAAGAGTGAAACTTGTAGTTGCGTAGGTGGGTTGCCTTTGTACAGTGACGAGGGAGAAAGGTGCTTTATGCAAAACAAACTGACAGGTGTTGAAGGGAGCCGATTAGCTATGGACAGTGAGATTGCTGTTCAACACTGCATATGTGCATAGAAGAATAATGCTAAACGTAAGGCCTCTTAACCACCAGAGACTATACATATCAAGATTCAGAAGAGGCTTTTCCTTTTTACATAAATCTGCTTGATCACAAACTAAATCAAGAATGTTAATGAAACAAACAAATGAATACACCAGCCTGGATGAATGTGGCGCTACTTCACAAGTTAAACAGTGCCCAAGGTGCTTTAGGCATTCAAACCCCTGCAGTGGTAACCCTAATGACATTACTCCGCCTCGGTTTGGCTGTTTTTCCGTATCGTTTCAAATGTCCGAGACTAGGACAGCGCAGGTTGTAGAAATGGCTTGTTTGTAAACTAAATGGCATATCATAAGCTAATTTAACTGATCAGTTAATTTTATTTTCTCTATACCATGTTATTTTTTTCCTTTTGTAAGTATGTTTAAATGTAGGGTTGAAAGAGACTGAGATTAAATTCCTCCAAGTGTAATGCTCAGCCTGTTTACTTTTGAATGGTCTTGGAATAACACAAAGCCCAACTTCTAATGAAGCAACAACCTATAACCATAATCCAAACCATGACCCTGTGTATAGTAATGTCTCTCCTCTCTGCCTCTCATCCGTCTCTTGTAGAGAAACTATTGCTGACATAAAGAAACCTCTTGTAGAGTAGAACCTATTTTCCTAGCTCCAAATAATAACAATGAATGTACTTAGAGCCTGTTTGGTTTGTAATATTGTATAGGCTATCCATCCAGTACATTTATGCTCATGTTTGCTTCTTGTGTACAGCCTTTTCTTTATCTCTTTGGTGTTTTTCTCTTATTTATAGGCTTTATTAATGATTGCAGAAAGTATTATGTTTTCTTCATTGAGTTAGATATCATTAATCTCTTCACTGATTAACAGGAGGTATTCGAGTCTACAGTTGAGATGTCTTTCTCTGGATGTTTGCTACTGTAGTTTTAGGAGACACACGTTTCACACTGTTTCAAAGAGTAGTCATCTTTTCTGTTTCTGGCGTCATGCTTGTGTGAGGTGCTGTAACATAAGAGCTGTGTGTGTATATATGATGGTTGCTTTGGTGTGTGTGTGTGTGTGTTTGCTGTTAGAGTTTTTGGCTTCTGCTTAAGCCCTCCGGTCTATTTCCTGTCCTGTAAATCCTCCCCGAGTTCAGTTCGCTCTCAACTCTTTAGCGCAGTGCCACTTGAAAGCAAACAAGCTAAGGTTTTTGTTTGAGTGTCGCTTGTGTTCCTTACTTTTGGTGATTGTATTACAACACGGCTGTTTTACCCGATTTTTTTAAAAGTACAGTTTATGATTTCCGTTGCACTCTGCTGGCTTCAGCGAGCATAATTTTCCTCTTCCTATTCCTACACAAACCTTTCTGAATTATTACTTTGTCCTTGACAGTCATTCTTTATCATGCCAATGTCCAATTACCTGTAGCCATGTGACACCGGTGTGGTTTTCACAAGGTCTTTGCAGTTCAAGTTTGCCTATTTTATAGTTTTTAGCTACAAGTATGAATTATTGAGCACAAATTCAAATGGGGTACTGACAGACCCGAGGAACGAACCATTACGCCTCATGTCCTCTGGATGCAGCTATGCCACATTTTGGTTGTCACTTTGGTTGTTCCATTGGTTTTAGCTGCCACCTTCTGCCATGCTAGCACAAGGCTGTATGGTCAGTCATGTCGTCCACCAATCAACTTAAATATATGTCCAAAATTTCATGGCAATCCATCCAATAGTTGTTGAGACATTCGTCCCAAGAGAATGTACACTTATGACTTTGGTGACCCACTGGCCTTTCCTCTAGTGCCACCAGCACGTCAACGTTTTCACTTAAACAGTGAATTATCTCAACATGTATTTGATGGATTGGAACAAAATGTTGTACAAACATTCAATGTTTCCAGACAATGAAGCCTAATAATCTTGGTGATCCCTTAAAGGAGCATCATGTGGGATTTTGGGCGATCTTTTAGCTGTAATGGCAATTTCTGCATTTAAATGTTTATGTTACCTGAAGGCCACCGTAGGTTCTCTGACATGCTTGGAAAGAGCCGAGTGTTCGGTTAGTTGCTGTCTGCATCTTAACCACTAGATGCCACTTAATCCTACACATTACTCTGTACTGTGTCCCGTACTTTATGATCACATACCTGCAAAATTAATGATTTCCATCAGTCTCAGTTCTACTTTGTATTGACTGCTTATTAGAAAATGTTAGCATACTACAGCAAGATGAATCCAACAACCACGATGCTTGAATTCAGCGTCACAGAGCTGTTTGCAAGTCATTTTTTTGTGTTCCAAACATTGAAAACACATTTCATTTATGATTAATGTGGTAATAAACTCTAAGACTACTGTACAAATCATGCCGTCTTATCTTTACTTTGTCAGCTATCAGTTAATTAATGTACATTCATAAGTGAGTTCCAAAGGTCAGAGACATAATAATCTAGCCAGAACATGTTGTAGCTGCCTCCTGATGGACATTTGGTGTCATGTTCGAGGGCTGTAGTAAATCTGACGTTGACTGAGTAGAACTGTTACCAAGCTTCACCAAACCAATGCCATCCAGCTGATCTACATGTATCCAATCATGCAAGACTCCTGTGGGTATTTTTGTATTTTCAAAGCATTTCTAGTCTTCAGAATGACTTGGCTTTTTATTTACCAACTTGGACAAAAAACTACCTCAGAGCAGTGTCAGGTGCTAGCTAATATTAGCCCACATTTGTAATAATGGTAACAAAATCAAAAATTGTTGTGACCAAACCAATACAAGCCAATATCGTGTGAGAGCACTGTTCTTTTCTTTAACCTTAATAAATGGAAAACCAAGTAATCATGTATGACTGGTGGGTTGCTTTAGTTGGTTACACTTTAGGGGACCAAATTTTTGTAATTGGGAGTCTCATTGTTTCATGCGAGTCCTTCATTTTTCAAATGATGGCGACAAAAACGACCCAGCACAAGCAAGGACTCATTCACGTTGTGATCATGACCGGATCATTTGTGGACAAATGTGCCATCATAAAATAATTGCTCTTCACTCTGACAATGTGTTGATATTCCAGCGATTTTTTGGCAAAAATGAGGAATGTTTGTAGTGGCGGGGAAGGTTTGTTGGAAAGATGTATGTACAGCAATAATGGATTGTTGGTAATTAGTCTGTCTTTACACCAGTCTGTCGTCTTTACGCAGGTCAGGTCAACGCTCAATAAACAGTTTCGACTTTTAGTTAGCAGGACAATACTTTGCAAATAGGTAGATTGATTTGTCTCCATTCTTGGAACCAGCTTTTTCTGTCTTTGTTTTACCAGAATGTTGAAATATTAAGGTTTCATACAGGATAGAGCCACTCCACGTGATCAAATGCCTCCATTTCTTTTCCGTGTTAACCCAGTACTGCAATAAAACCAGGGTTGATGTCCCTGTCTCCTACTCAGTTCACTTCTCCTGCTAAAAGCCAGACTCAACGCCATTTTTGTTAAGGGTATAAGATGTAGTTTTTGCATGCGACAATTTACAAAGGGAATATACACATTTGAACATACTTTACAGTGTAGCAGAACATTGTAAACTTCAATGAAAGGTACATATGAGGCTGTGTGGCAATTAACTACAGATTGTTGTAATTTAAACTGAAAACATCCAGCGTTGTTGGTAGTCGTTTTTATGTGTGCCTTTTGTCGGATCTTTCTCTTCTCCACCTGCCCCAACATTGGGTTTGTGAGTCCTTTCAACATAAAAGGTTTGACAAAATCTGCTGCGCCACATAATAATAAAAAAAATTCAATTTTTAATTATCATGCAACCTTGCGTGTAGATGCTGCATAGAACGATCAGTATTTGTGTTTTGCACTTTCAAAGCAGTCTCAAAAAGAAACGGCCCACTTGACGTTGGGCAGAAAGTAAAAAAAAAAACAACTGACGAGGTATTTTATGCTATCAATAGGAATTATAAGGAATAATATGACTTTGAAGAGCTTTTCTAAAAAGGTTGATATATCTATATATATTCATGAAGTACCTCATAAGCCTGATATATGCTGCATTGACTTTTTTTTTCTGTAGTGTACTTCATATTGTCCAATAAAATTTTAATTTTCCCCTTTTGGGAGGTTTGAATGTCACTACAGGCTGTGCACACGCCACAACCAGTAAATCTAATAGAGTTCTGTTGTAACAGAGGAGTACGTTACACTTTGTGGCCAAATGATAATGTGTCATTTATGCAATTTCTACGCAAATCATCAGAATATTTCTCACCTGTTGTAGCCACATCAGATTTCTATGCTGTCTTTTCTTTTGTTTTTTTTTTGCATATTCTGTGTCTGTGTAGCCAAAAAATATCGGGTTTAGTTTGACGAAGAGTTGACGCGCACCAAGCACCCTGCGAGGCTCTGCGGTAGAACACGACTGTTGACTCAGGTATTGTCGTGAAAAGGGCTGTATCTGCTTACTGTGTCCCTGTCCTCATCCCCACCCCACCCCCACCTCTTCTTCTGCACCTTTGTCTTAAAATAGCCTTAGATCTACATGTGAGGTTCCTATTTGGCCTTAAAAGTTCAACAAATTATGCACTACAATTTCACTTGACAGAGAGCTCGATTCCCGCTCAGACACATTTCTTGAAGAGTTTGCGCCGCGTCATTGCCGTGTTATCTACCTCCTATGAATGTAGGGGCTGTCCTGGAGTTGTAGTCGATCGCAAAACTTTTAATTTTCATTTAAAGGAAAACAGACAATCATCTGTAGTTTCTTGAAAAATATGAAATATATCCCCCTATTCATTCATACATAGAAGTGATTCCAGGACACTCCATTTTTCTTGTTTTTATTTTTCCTCATTGGCCGTTTTTATTTTATACATTGTGCTTTTTAAATAAAAAAAAAACATGTAAGCCATGATGGAGAAGCAAAGTGACCAAAGTCTCTTGGCAAAGGCAGCCCTGCACAGCCGTGTGAATTCAAACCTCCCTTCATTTGTGTCATTTTGAGCTCAGTTCTGAGTTGTTTATTTCTCTCTTTCTCTTCTCCCTTATTTAAACCACGACATGCCAAAACTGAATTTGCTGTCATTCCTGTTCTGGTGAGGGTCTTTATGTTGCTGATTTTAATTTGTTCACATCCACTGCTAAGCTCCTCGTTTCTTGTTGTTGTAAAAGGTGTAAGCTTTGATTTCTATTTTACATTTCCTTATTTTTTTGTTAACAATTATGCTTACAGAACACAAGATATGCTGTAAACCCTGTTAGGACATAATGTGAATACGTATCACTTAATATAGTTCACTCTTTGGCTTGACTGTAAGTTGCGTTAATTAATAAAAATGTTTAAAAAAAGTTTTCCTGTTGTGACGTTTGTCTTTAATCATTTAATGTTTTAATGAATGATTCATGACTGAAATTGTTTGCACAATAAGCTTTTTTTTAGCAGCTTATTTTTTCACTTTTAAATCTTCTAAATGATAAATTATGTTTTCAAGGTTAGGAATATACTATAATTCCAATATATTAATTGAAGAAATTATAGATTTTATAAAATAATATTTGAAAGAATATAATCCCAATAATATTCTATCATCCATATTTGGTTTGTAATCTTCATGCATGTCACATCACACGTGAAGTGGACCCTAACCCTAACTGAGAATATAAAGATTATGAACAGCAGGTAAAAAATGTTGATTTCTTTGGTTTATGTACCTTGAAAACTGGAGGAATTTTACACTTAAAAATTGTACAAACCTCTAATATTATTTACACCTGTGCTTTTCCCAAAACATAACAAATATATAAATATTTACAAGCACAGAAATCAGGGAATCCTTTGGATATAAAAGGGAAGTGGGAGCTGGACATTAATGTGTGAAGGGTTAAATAAAGTCAATAATAGCCAATTAGAAATAATTCATTTTTATGGCTTTCATTATTATTTTGTTGTAATTTTGAATAATTTTAATAAACATTTTGTTTAAAAATGAAACCTAAAAGGGATTTTACAGCCGTATACGTGAGAAATACCACTCGCTTGATATACAGCTCTTATTCACAGTCTAGTTGCACTTTTGACTATAACAAAACTACATTATTATCAGTCTGACACAAATGTAATTCATAGTCATAAACATTTTGTTAAGGGGGTTAAAAACGAACAAATGACTCAACAGGTCACGTGTATGGTGACATGTAAGCTAGTCAAGCATTTGAGCAGATACTTTGGTTCTTGAAATGACCAATAATGTTTATCAGATAATCTCTAACCCTCTATCAGGCATCAAAAACAAATTACAGGTTTTCTCACTTACCTTTAGTAGTCTTCATCATAACGGTAGTTCCACTTAATTAGCCAGTTTTAAGATATTTTAGATTTCTGCCAAAGAGCCAACACAGTAAGCTTCTCCTCTGATACACAGAGCTGTCCTTCGTTAGTGTTATTACGAACACCTGTTGTCCCCCCCCAGAGACAGAGTCAAGATGTCTGCTGTGAAAAAAGCCAATGGAAAGGGGTTGATTTGCATTTCGCCTCAGGGATGCACCTACAGGATAACTCCCATCAATAGTCAAGATTCTGATTTTAAAAAAACGTAAAGTTTGCAAGCTGTTTAGTGTCATTTTTCATGACTGTTATTTAAAAGGTGACCACTGACCTTCTCAGCTTGTTCCTCAGTCTTCTGGTGGCAGGAGGTCGTTAGTGCCAAGTGGGAACACCTGGACCCAGAGTCCCCCTGTTGCTGTCTCTCCTCCTCCTCCTCCTCCTCCTCCTCCCCTCCTTCTGTTACTGCTTCGGTTTCTATTCAGTTTTTACCTTCATATGCAATCTCATGCACAACTTTGACTACTGCTTGTTTAATGCATTTTTTGAGTGTTTTTTAACCACTTTTTAAAAAAATTTTAATTTGTTTTTTTTTTGTTTTCAGAACAAATTTATTTTAAATAATAATGGTTTATTGTACTTGTTTTTGAAAAAGATTTACAAAGTTTAACACAACCAGTAGCATCAGTTTTACCCTCTGGTGTGGGTTGAAGCATTTCAAAGGACCAATATGTAGAATGTAGGGAGCTCTAGAAATGGCATATATTTGTCATCACTATGTATTCATTAGTGTATAATCACCTGAAAATAAGAATTGTTGCTCAGAATGAGCCCTTATATCTTCACAGGAAGTGCACCATGTTTCTACAGGAGCCCAGAGCAGACCAACCAAACACTGACTCCACAGAAAGACACTTTAACATTACTCTTCATGCTTGGAAAGGGAGGGCGGAGGGTGGATGCCACTAAATCCTTCACACAGGACCTTAAATTATACATCTAAGCGATATAGCCTATAGTGGAAATATCAATCAAATTTTACAACAGTGAATTTCAAACTTTATTTGGAGTATGATCAGGGCTTTGGCATACTGCAACACGTAAGAGAAGGACCATAAGGAGAGAGTGGGTTTGTGCCACATTCACATATATAAAACATTAACAAATTGGCTTATGTAGACAGCAAAGATGACGGTCAATGACAATGTAGAAGGTCATACTCCAGACAGACAGACAGGCTGATAACAGGATCATTAAAACAAATCAATGGAGCAAGTGTGACAAAACACTACACTCTACATGTATAAATCACCACACTGATGAAAAACTATTATAAGAAAACAAAACTAGACATAATTAACCCAACAGACAGTGTTTGATCTTGAAAAAGTACATTATAAAGTTTTTCTTTTACATACTGGAGAAGTTGTGCGCAAACAGGCCTCTTTATTTCTGCCCAGTTGATCCCGTGAGGACACTGATAGAAGAGTTTAGCCGGCTACATAAAAACACTAAAGGGTTAAGTTGTCTGGACGTGAAAATAAAACAGCTACACAGGTTGCTCAGGCATGGCAATGATGTGTGACACTGACAGGTTTCTTGGACAATGACTGCTTAGTGATCTTCTAATCCGTCTCCTTTCCTTGTCTTCACATCGGAGCTCGGATGGTGATCATAAATCGCGGACGTCCACGCAGACAGACAAATGAAACCGAGGGAAAAGACTACAAAATAAAACGTGAAACTACAACAATAAATTAATGCAAAAATATGGCCCGAGTACATGACCAGATTTTTTTGTTTCATCCTCAATGGAATTCCACATTGAATAGAAAGATCTTTCATAAAAAGTTATAAAATAAATAAGCACTCTTTCCCTTTGAGTTTGAGTAGTAAAAAAGTTGCACAGCGTGCAGGCCCAAGCCGAGAAAGAGCAATACGATTTTTTTTATTATCTAGGTTATTTTGCAGAAGTATCTGTGCCCTCTTCTCCTCCTCTTTGGCCTTTGTGGTCACAGACATGCTGGTGGGTCAGTGTGACCCGCTGGTCCTCAGTACACCCAGTTCACCGGCACCCACTGCGGTTCACTGCACAGTTTGTCCACGGCAGCCTGTAACGTCTCGAAGGCCTTGTCCAGGTTGTCGTTGACGATGGTCAGGTCGAAGTAGTGGCCGTAGGCCCTCTGGATCCGGGCGCTCTCATCCACCGTCTTCCTCAGGTCCACGTCCTGCCAACACACAGAACACGTTCACGTGGAAACACATACAAGATACAGAAGAGAAATACCCTGCACGCACCACAACCTGTAAATCTAAGCTTAGTTTTGGTTACTTTTTCTAACAGAAACTTTCGTAACCTATGATCCATTTAAGGACTGTCGGAAAGTTCAAATTTAGACAATAATGCATGTTTTTACAGGTTCTTTCTATGAGAAACAGTGTATTTTTGGCGATCTTTTAAAAAATACTTTTTGATCCCACTGGTGGGGTTTAGAGGGTTAATCTGATGCCTGATCATAACAGCGGAACAGTAAACAACAGTTACTCAAGTACCATTTACCTAGTCAGTTATACACTACTTACTTACTATTTACACAGGTATGTTTCAGGAGAAAACAACTTGGCAGGTGAGCCCTTCCTCCATGATAACGTATCAGTAATAATGATCCAGTGATATGATATATTAAACAATAATATACCCTGAAAGGGGCAATTAAAGGGTTAATATTGCTTTTAAGTTTGATACTTTATGTAAATGATACTACTAGTTTTACATAAATAAAACTTTGAATTACCAATTGTATAGCTGACTTGCTAAGATGCCTCTCAGCAGCCACACCATATGTGGATATAGACATTAATGTGGGTAATGTAATGATAGGTGCATGGCAGTTGTTAACCTACCGTGAGTTGCTTGGTGGTGATGCCTGCGTCCACCACAGCTTTGTGCATGGCCTTTAGAGTATCAAAATCCGGCGCTGCAATGAACACCACGTAAGGCATGAACTCTGCAGTTTTCAGCACCTTCAGAGCCTGAGGAGAGACACAGACAGAACGTGAGTTCATATTCCAGGGACATTCAATACTGTTTCCATGCTTCCTAACCCTGCTCTCACCTGCGGGTTGACATCCAGGATGCAGGTGCGTCCTGTGCCCACCACCTCGTGGATGGACTCTATCTTGGTGCCGTACAGGTTACCGTCGTACTCGCCGTGCTCCAGGAAGCGGCCCGCCTTCACGTCCACCTCCATCTCTGTCCTTGTAGTGAAGTGATAGGAGTTGCCGTCCAGCTCGTCATCACGGGGCCGCCGTGAAGTGTCTACGAAGACGTGCAGTTAAATATCTGATTAGTTATTAAAACCTTTTTTGTGTGTTGGGATGTGGCAGAATGTAGAAGCACGTACATGGTATAGTGGTGCCAAAGCGTGTGGGCTGGAGGACCATCAGCCGGTTCTTCAGGCTGCGGCGGCCCACGCCCTGAGCACCAATCAGAACCAGCGTCTTTCTCTGGAATGCCGGCACCTTCGCAACTTCTTCATAGATCTGCAGCTCATGTCTGTCAAACTCTGTTTAAACACAGGCACAATTACTAGTTAATGAAGGAAAAAGACGTCCAGAACAATAGTGTATTATTCTACCGTATCCTATAACCATGTACACTCAGAAACAGACAGATAACTCTACAGGATATCACAGCTATTAAACAGATAACAAGGTTAAAACCTGCTCTTTATTTAACTGCTGGGAGTCAAATGTAAACATTTTACAAATAAAAAAAAGACCTATAGAATCAGAAATCAAGAACACAACTAATAGAAGTGGTGGAATAAATGGCTTAAATATGGGAATCACAGCCAACAATATTTTTGGATTTTACGCTAAACTTTATTTCGCATGCGTGTGTACAGATGTGTATATATGTATGCATATGTATTATACTGTATATGTAAATGTATTTATTTACATTGATTAATTCATTGATTCCTTTATTTACCTTTACTTTTATTATTTTTTCACTGAAAATATACATAAATATAGAGAAACAATATATAAGCAAAAAGTATGAAAACGTATGTAAACGAAACTCTTGAAACAAAGTAGATATTCATATATATTAAAAAATTGTGGGTTAAAAACCAACAGCATGAAAAGTCTTCTGACCTGCATTCTTGGCTGTCAGATACATCATCTTCTTCTTCTTTTTTCCAGCTATGGTTCCACAAAGGATCCCTACAGAACAACACAGAACATTAAAGCATTAGTGTATCTGCTGTTACAGCATTTGGCCAGAAGGGGGCAGGCTCGGACCATTTTCTAAGTGTTCCTTCTTGCCATAAATCAGTTCTCAGTAAAAGCAATAGAGGAGTGACAGGGGTGTAGACAGACTTTAGACCAGTCCATCTTTTAACATCATAATTACTAAAGAGAGAAACAGGAAACTGGTGGATGTTTTAGCTCTAACTGAAGCACAAAACATACCTGATCCATCAAAGTCTCGAGGGACAAAAGCTTTCCTCTTCTCCTCCAAGAACTGACTGGGTATCAGTCCCGTAGCCCCACCGACCACATGGCACGCCTGGCACAGATCACAGATCAGGTCACAGTTAAAGGGACAGTTCCACCCAAAATCCAAAATGCATAATTTCCTCTTACATGCAGCTGTATTGTTCATTTTAGGGCTTTTTTTTTTAAGGGAGTGTCAGAAATATCGGCCACAGAAGGCAGACATTTCCACGGCTGACATCTTGATTAATAAATAGTAGAGCCTGAAAGATAAGGGATTTTTGAGGCTGATGCGGCTGCTGATTTTAGAGGGGGATAACTGTGGCTGATATCATAATTTTTTGAGCTGGAATGAAAATTTTGCACTGGTTTTTGTACCAAATGTACCCAGAGAGCTACTCTCTCAAACATTAAACTTTCAAAAATAAAAACACATTTTACATGACATTTTTATACATTATTAAACATTATGCAAACATTTTTATTACAATCAGCCAATTCTATAAATGATAGCTGAGAAAATCAAGAATATAAATAAAAGTAAATAAACATCATTATTGTTCAGGTTCAGCCAATAAAAAAAGAATACAAAAAAATAAGAGCGAACACAATTTCTAAATCACGCCAAGCAACATTTTCTGCATTATATATTGTTTAACATGACGACACATATCGGACAGCATATACATTAGATACTGATAGGCCTTTGATAGGCCAAATATCGGCCAATAATATCTGTCAACCGGGCTGTAATAAGTAGCACTACTGGTGAGAGGTAAATAACTATTTTATTTTTGGGGTGAACTGAACCTTTAAGTCTATAAATCTTTATGTCCCTGTGATTTTAAATGGCAGACACTTAAAGGAAATAAATGTAGGAGTGTTCACCTGCCACCAGTTGGGATCCTCTCTGTTGACAATCTGAAGGATGTCGCCTTTCTTGAAGGCCATTCCCGCCTCTCGGCACGGGATCAGGTTGTCATTTGCAGGGTTGTAGTCAAAGTACGGCCGCACGTACACCTGTGACAAACACGTGCATGAATGTGAATAAATTCATATTTGCACACTCTTAGAATAAAAAATTTAAAAAAGGTTGTGGATGAAGCACACAGTCACACATAAAAAAATGAGTAAAAAAAGAGACTCGATCTCAGCATGCTGTCTCACACAGTGACACAGTAACAGTAGCTCATTCACACCCATTACGTCTGACGTCCCACTCTGCACCCGACACAGCTGTTCACGCTGCGCCAACAGTGGAAGCTTTTGCCAGAAAGGGTAAGTGCTCTGGCTGATGTATTCGATTAAACAAGCAGCCAGAGGAAGCAATAAAACAAGCCAGTAAAATACACTGCGCAGCGAGCTCGGAGCCTCAGAGCAGAATGTGATTTTGCATTATGTCTCATTCAG
>CAFUXE010000445.1:155950-217889 GCA_903364295.1 Serranus cabrilla
GAGAGAGAGAGAGAGAGGGGATTGAGGACAGAGAATGAGAGAAGCAAAGAGACACAATGAGAGCGACAATAGAGTGGGATTAAGATCCGGGGATATTAAGTGACAAGAAAGGAAAGAAAGGTGGAGAGGAGGAGGAAAGATGAGGGGAGAAGAATTTAAGAAGGGAAGAGGCTAATGTGAAGATAAGTTCAGAGAGACAGGCGTGAAAAGAGACAGAGAGAGGTAGAAAGCTGGATCGCATACACAGATGTGGACAAGCGTTCAGTGCTTGTCAGTCCCCTCCCTCCTATCCGGCTTTAATACCTTCCCTTCCTAACCATCGCCCCCCTTCGCTGATAACACACGCACACACACAAATAATCCCACAATCCTCTCCTGCTGTTGAGGGCTTGCTTGAGTACCCCTCCTCTTGTCTCCCCCGACCCCACCCAAAGTCGACTTGCCCCACTTGTCTAGACAGAGGCACACACACACACACACATACACACCAGTTGAATGTGTCATTATGTAAGTAATCTTACATAAGTGTTACTGAAGGGGCCCTGACCCTACATTCCCATTCTTCCCCTGCTTCTTTCTCTCATTCACACTGGTCAGGGTTTGGACACCCCGCTGCAGCAATGTGCAGAAACTCTCAGCGTGTGCAGATTGTGCTCGTTCGCATTCCCTCCGCGGTTGTCCACCTCCTTAAAGCAGCATGTGTCAGCCTAATGGGAGCTTTTTTTCCCCCCCGCTCATTTTTTTCTACAGCCTCTCTTCCTCCTTAAATTAATGTGCCCTTGCCACCTTACTTCTTACTAAATCAGTTGACTGGAGGTGCTGACTGGATTATGCACATTTTGCAGCACAATTTAAGCTGCTGCAGATCTGAGACTAAATACTTTAGGGGAAGCTCCTGTCGCATTACATTCACTAATAGGAACCTTGCTTTTTTATATATGTATACATATTCTTCTCCCAGTGCCTCATTTTATATGTTGGGAATGAATGATCACTACACACACTACATATGTGAATACTTTACATCAAGGCAGTCTACTACAGCCAAGCTAGCAGCTCTGTCATGCTCTAGTACATTTAGAAAAGTAGCACAAAGTATTTAGTTAACAGGTCTGTACAGTTGTATGCAGTATACATATATGCATACAACTGGGAGATACTACTTTGTCATGACATCGCCCCTTGAACTTTAATCCCTCTTGCTCATATGCAGCATAGAGGATTGTAGATCTGAATAGAAAAGCATAGCAGATGCTAGAATATATCCACTGAACAGCAACACAGGGACACTGCACAGGCTTTAACACATTATTTGAACCTTGTACAATGTTGTAGTGAATAAATATGAGGCCAACGCAGCAATAACAGACTTTATAATTCATTAAACAAGAAGTTGAACTCCCCTTTCAAGTAACAAAATGTAACCTTGCATCTTTTAAGCTAACCCTAACCTTAACCCTTTGTAGCTAGCTAGCTGCTGAAGTGTTGTTGCCACTTGTATGCATTTGCAGTTCTGTTGGTGGCTCGTCTGATGGATACACTCTAGCTACCTACCTTTGCATGCTGCAAAGTTTGACCAGATGCAGTAGGACATCCTGGGATTTATAGCATGCTGCATTTAACATACTATGCATTAGGATACATTATTTTTATGGCATGCTAAATTGTATGGTAGTATGAGTGTTGGAATGGAGCATAGCATGCTAGCAAGCTCAATGTTTACCATGTTCACATCTTCACATTTGTACAGTACAGCTGAAGCTGATGGGCTCGTCATTACTTTTGTGAACTATTTGGTTATAAAATTGTAACTTTGATCCAATGGTGGTGGATGAAAAGTCAGTGGATCATTAGTTATTAAAATCTATCCAGGGAATGTATCAAATTTCCATCCAGTTGATGTCAAGATATTTCACTGAATAAGTAAAAGGGCCGACATTGCCGTCTCTAGAGCTGCGCCGCTGTGGCTAAGAAGAAACCACTATAACATCAGCGTTTTAGCACAAGCTCAGCTGAATTATTCGGGCATCCTTCTTGCGATTTAATATCAAGGCTGTCAGGATGCAGAGGAAAAGCAAAACAGCTAATACACTCTGGTGTTTAGCGTCATCCAAAACAGGCCCCTCCCACAGCGGCACAGCTGTGCAAGGAACAGATCTGTAGGCTTTAATCCGCCCCGCCTCTCCCTCCACCCCATCCTAAACATGACCAGTCAACCCCTCCCCCAACCCGGGACATGGGATTTTAATCCGGCCACGAAAGCACGGGATTACAGAATCTCTCTCTCCTTCTCTCAGCATATCCAGCGTTCAAACATCTCTACACAGCTAACAGCGCGATGCCCTGCCTGCTGTGGCACAGATATGCTGATCTGCACTGAGGTGGCTCGCTTATGGCTGCCTACAGTTTCATATGTGGGCATTAATACAGTAATACAGTTGTTTTTGTTGTTGAATTAACACCCACAGCACTAAATGCAGTTCACAGTTCGTTGATCACACATATGACTTTCCTCTAAAATGTCAACCTAATTATTCCTATTTAGAAAATAATAAGATGATAGCAGAGTTCATGCGGAGTTTGACTCGAGCTGAACAGCTGGGTGAGAAACAAACACAGCTAAGTGCTTTGTTTTCTGCAAAACAAAGCATCATGGGAAGTTAAGACACATTTAAAGAGAATAACTTATCACCAAGCTCCAAGTCTGTAATGAGTAAAATTGGATTGTGCTATGTTTCATTAATTAAATTGGTTCATCACTCAGCAATAAGCCAATTTGAGAGAAGCCTGCATGAGTAAGAATGCTTTACCCTTGATCAGACAAATATTACACACTACCCTGCACCGACAAAAATATAATGCTACCTATCAATTGCCAAGCAGGCAGCAAGTAAATATATTTATGAAACTGAAACTTCAATTTCACAGTTTTAGATTAACATTAGCACGGCCCTTTAAGTACAGAGAAAGTTTTGTCAACCGTGTAATCCACATGGACATATAAACACGCCCGGAACAGCCAGCTGCTGCCTTACTTCCTTAAAAGAGAGTTTTTTTTATAGAGCAGCACATCCCTGCTTTAAAGACTGGCCGTCCTCGCACTGAACTGACAAAATCATGTCAGCGTGCTGAAAACATGTTTCTAAATGTCTCCAGTGTGTCAGAGCTGAGGAAGAGGTGGGGAGGAAGTTGTGTTTACCTGTGCCAGTCGGTGTAGCCCAACCCCGGTCCTACTGGCTGCTCATCAGTCAACTGTGAAGACCTAGAGAGAGACACAGAGATGTGTGAAAGTTTGTGAGACTCATCCTTATGAGACACCAATATTCAGCCCTACTTGCATTCCTGCATACCCGTTTTCATAATTTCTCGCTTTTACATTCAGGTTGGAACTCTTATCCCCTTCACACACTCAACGACTCCATCTTTTTCCCAGTGGATTATCCGTTTCATCTATCTATGTCATCCCCGTCTCTAGCTAGATAGGAGTCTCGTCTGCAGAGGGAGGCCGTTGTTCGTGCAGAGCGATGCACAGAGTCATCCAGGACGATTCATTGTCCCCGGCTATTCAAGGACGCCTGCACCATCAGCTGGCACGGTGCCGTCAACGTAGTAAATGGCCGCTATTCTCTGAAAGTAATGACGAAGCAGTACGCATTCATTCCACGAAAGTCTCTGTTCTCACTTTCACTTGCAAGTACTTGCATACACTTCTACTACTACTATATCTGTATCATGTAGAACTAGACCTCTATATTTGAGAATGTATACAATTCACTAATATTGGCCTATCAAAGATATATCTATAATCATTGTGAGTGTTGGGTGTTACCAAAAACAAATATGGTGCACAATGCAGGAAGCTGTGCTTCATCCTACAAACCAAAACTGATGCACTGATGAATGAATACTAATATCAGCCAAAAATCAGTGTCTGAATTACATGAAAAAATCTCAAATCATGGTCCACTTACTCACTTATTCTGGAGCTTTTGGCTGTATAAGGTGGTCTTCATCATAAAAGTAACTGTAACACGTAAAGATTTCAAGAGGTTCTCTAAACCATGGCTAGTTACACTGTCTACTGTTCATCTAAGCAAACTTCCTCTGCCTATATAAACTGTGAGAATGACAATGCACCTTGAGTTGAGATTGCTATTTCTCTGGTCAAGGATGAACCGTCAAGCTCAGGTAATCAGAATGAATTCTCCTCCCAGGTACTGATATCTGTATTAGTCTAAAACCTCAGTTTCAAGGGTGAGTTCCTTCTTCCCTCCACTTCTGCTGATAAGTGACTCTGAATGTGGACATAAAGGACTTCTCCCCTGCAACAACCTCAACCCCTGCTCCATGTTTCAAACATCGTCCGTCTCATAGAATTGCAAAGTCTGGCAGCGCTAAACCCATTCATGCTGCTCTCAATAGCCTTTGTGAAATGGACCATTAGAAAATGCAAGCCAGCAAAAAAATAAATAAAAAATGGCGTGATTACAAATAACTGATGCCTGCAATCACCCGCACAACAATAGATTATCACTCTCACATGCTTCATTTCTCTCAGCCTCTTTCTCTGGCCCGAGGAAAGGAGGGTGAGTGTGGTGGCTGGAAATATGGTCCTATAAAAATCACAGGTTCCACCTGCTCACTCTGTTAGGACTGTGTGAAAAGCAACAGCTTCATTGGGTAAAATGCACAATATTAATAGATTAATATCCAACATGTACTATATATGTTAAAGAAAAGTATGCAGAGTGGTTTGTACAATATCTCACAAAATTACTTTTCTGTTTTACGTTGTGAAACAGTCGCACCGATTTGAACAAAGGTTTAAAAAAAGTGGTTAACATTGTCAAAAGAAGTTCGGGATTTGGATTAAAATAATAACTTCAGTACGAAACTACTGAACGCAGCTATGTAGGCAGCGCAGGATGTGATGTATTTACATACAGTTTCATTGGGTTTCACAGTGTTTTCACAAGCACCAGCTTCCTGGATCAAAGTCCTGTGACTGTTTGACCCATCCACCACAAAAAATGCTTGCAATAATGCATATTGCCGTCTTTAATATACACTTTTTATTTTGGCAGTCTCCCTGTCTTCTGTCACACGGATAGAATGTATCATGGGATTGGTCTATGTTCACAGGCTCTAAAAGATAACCCAAAAAAAAAAAATCTTATATGCACTGTGGCACTTTATAGTGAACAGAAGGTCTGTTTCTTCTTTGTATTAAAAAAGGATGGATATTAAAATATCTGGAGCACAGAAATAGAATGGTAAAATCCTATTTTAGTTGTTTTTTGTGAGTTGATGTTAATGTAACCAATTGTGTTAAATGGGCATATTAAACCGCCTCGTATCGATCGCTGACCCCTGAATCGAACCAAAGTTATACCACGACAGACTTTGTGATATTGGCAAATATTATATCGTTGTCCAATGAATCAATCTTATATTGAATTGTGATGAAACCCACAATTTACACCCCTACCCTAAAGGGCCCTACTACATCATATTTACTACAGCAGCAAGACTTTGCCGCCTATAACCAAACATCAGTATGGATCTCCCATATTATTATTACTATTGTTGTCCAATAAATACACTGCACTACCTCTAGTATAACTACAAACAGTGAATGAGAGCAAACTGTAGCATACCTTCTCAGACACACTCAGCGGGACATCACACCGTCCACTTAATGTTTGACCTTAAGCTCCTCCTAGTCTTAGTTATACCATCCCAGTCTCCACTGGAAATGATCTCAATACTTTTTACGAGACAACACATTTACATGGTGATTACAGCACACGGGGGACGTCTACTCATCACAGCTTTGCCATTATCCCCTGTTTCTCTTCTGGGGTCTTTTCACACATCATACTGGAGCTAATTGGCCCTTTATTGTATGAGAGGAAGAGAGAGGAAGAGAGAGACTGAGAGGTCGATTCATTACGCAACACAGATTACAATCAGGCTCGGCACGCTTATTGGAAGTGAAATATATCCCTTGGAAGAATGTTAATGGAGGAAAAGCCACCGGTGCATTTTTTTTTTCGCCAAATCATCCGCACCACGGGACAGGAGCCGGGGCCGGGCCAATCAAACTCCGAACAGGGAGGGAGGAGCGAATACAGGAGGTAAAAAATCTTAGCAGGAAAAGAAAGGAAGGGTAACAGCTTAATTTTAAGGGTCTGTATAAAAATGGGCAGAGGGAGAATTTCAGAGGAGGCCGAGAAGGGATTCAGAGTGAGAGAGTAAGGAAGAGATAAAAGGCACATAGGGAGTCATGAAAGAGAGGAGCAAGAGAGGAGAATCCTTAAAGATTAGATAGAGTTGTGGGAAAAGTCTCTAAAGTCTTGGGATGATGAGATAGAACAGATGAGAAAGAGAGAAAGGGGCAGTGGTCGACGAATACAAACACCTTCATATCATTTCTGCTGTTTCCAGAAACTGCCAGGTAAATGTAGCTCCTCTTGTGATAGTTGCATCACTTACAAATATGTTTGCATCTGAATGTCCATGAATGCTTTCGGCGAAAGAAAGTTTGTGTATGCACTTATTTGCATGCAAAAGCCAGGTCACCTCAAGGACTAGGAAGTGGGACTCGGCCAGATCGACCTATCTCACATTGATTTCAGCTCTGAGCACGCACTGGACTGAGGGCTCCCCTGATGTCCTTTAATCACCATCACTGTCTGCTACTCTTTCCTCCCCTTGGGACAGAGGGGGAAAATCACAGGAAGTGGTCATGAGCCATCCCGGCTGCCATTGGCTGCTGCGTCGGAAGATACTAACCAGAAAATGCCCTCTGAGTGCCCCCTGGTTGCCAGGCACTCAGATGATGGACAGCTCATGGAAGCGGGATTATGGAGGGATCAGAGGGTTTGTTTTTGTACAAAACATCACTGCTGTCTCACACATGTAAACCTGTGTGTGTGCGTGTGCTATTAAAAGCATCGGCAAACATCAGCCGGCTGTTTGGCTTTAATTCCTCCAGTTCTAGTCACGCTAGGGGGAAATCTCGCTCGACCTCCGGCTCGGTGTCTCAATGAGCACATTTTGTTAATTTACAGTCTCGGGGTGGAGTACGACATACATCCCTCTGGGCCATGAAACACAAATACACACAGATAGCGCATCCATCCTGGAGAAACCATTCAATCCTTGCCTCTATATTCTCCCCACCTCTATTCTCTGCCTCACAAAAACCTCCTGTGCACCACAGAGCCGGGGGCACGGGGCTCTCAGAGCAGCCGTCATTCTCAGTTCCTCTCAATGACTTGAGAATCACAAAAGAGGCCAGTGAGCTCTGTCCAGGCTGACTCCAGGGGTAGCAAAGGGCAATCATTCAACTTTCCTGAGCACTGAGCTGCAGCGCTCCCGCTGTATGATTCCAGGATGGTAGTTAATGCTCGAGGGGCCTAGGACATTCACAGAAGCAGAGCGTATTTGTGTACCTACATGTTTGCGTAATGACTGGCTATTCTGATAACCACCCCCCGCTTAACCAACCCATCCTCATGCCCATCACCCTCCAGACAAACACTATGTAGGTCACTCTATGTGTTAACACAACTGCCCAATGTGAGGATTACACAGCTAGCCCCCAAGATGACCATTCAAACAGATTCATGTCTGCAAAAAAAATGCATCATATCTTTGTTTTCTAACCAGTTCTCACCCTGTTATTGCAGCTGTGGAGGCTGCTGTCTCCATAAACTTAATTAAATCCACTCAGCTTCTCCAAATCTACCACAAACGATGCAGCTTTATCCAACTTTCTGCTGATTCACGCTCTTCTCTTCACCTGACACTGCAATTTAAATCACCACAATTTAACACAAAGACATCAACTGTTGCATCACTGCACTTTCCCCGCATCACTTAAAATAATGACCTCATTCTCCTCTCTGCTGTGATGTTCCAGCTGGTGGTGTGTCTGTGTTTTCCTCACAGCTTGAGATGATATAATTACACGGCCGTCCCCTGCTCGTCAAAACCCTTCGGCACCGAACGCGCAGCGAGCACCTTCTGACATAATCTAACCCGCCACATGGCTGCGCCTGCTTCTTCTCAGCCTCTCTGCCTCCCCAGCCTCCAGTTACTGATCATTAGTATTAAGGGAATGACAGAGAGGGGATGGGGGGGAAGGCGATGTGATGCAAGAGCACTTAACATGACTGCAAAGTTTAAAAATTTGAAAATTGATGTTGTGTGATGGTGGAAATTTGAGAAGAGAGAGAGGGAGCGGGAGGGGGTAGATACGGAGAAAGAAAATGAGTCTCAAATGAGTTTACTCAGTGTATTTGCCTTTTCTCAGCTCATCTTTTCATATTTTTTGAATACTGGAAAGAAGTGAAAATGCACTTCCTTCATAGGGCGATGCTGCAGCTGTTGCTCAAATGAATATGACTTTGCATGCTTACATGATGACCTTAAATAATGTCATCAGTAGATGACTTTCAGCACAAAATATGCTGGTTATCATACATCATTATCTTGTAATCTTCATCAGTCTGTCGCCTAGAGCCGGAGTTTTATCACTGTTGCAACGCAGATTCAATATCTCTGTTGTCATTAAGGTGATGAAAGTCAAAAGGAGGCGTTTCTGTGTTATGCTACATGGATATTTTTTGTTTATCTGCAGTGCTATGCCCCTTTAAGACCTTAGTGATGGACAGAATCTGGCGATTCAGCACTAAAGACTGCAGCAAAAAACTGCCAAAAACATTTGCCTTGTAGCAAATCAAGTTCTCTCCAAGATTCATCTGCACACAGGCCAGTCATTAATCTGTGTACTTTCTTGACAGTGATGCATTAAGCTCATGTTAAATGCAATGGGATCAGTTATGCGTAAAATGTAGGGAGGTGCAGCCGTGGTGCAGGGCAGGGACAGATGATTGTAGGTGTGTGTAGATAACAACCCTCTGATACATGTGTTGTTCATAGCTGGGAGGTGTGAGTCACGTCAGTCCATGTTTGTGTATGAGTGTGAGTCCTTTTCTCCATCTCTCTCCTACCCCTCCCTCATTTTTCTGTACCATCTCTACCATAGCTGTGTATTAATAATGGAAAAGTAGAAGCTTATAAGTGTTGGATTTGGTCCCTGAATGACTCACTGACAACTCACAGACAGTATGTTCTGACACAGGGAGCACGCGTTTAACTTGAAATTCATGTTTCCTCCGCCCTGCTGACAGGAATTGATATTTACATGAGGGCTGAATCTAACTTATTCCATCTACTTCAGCAGAACAATAAAGGTCATCCTGGATCCTGACTCCAAAGTCTAGCTGGATATCCCTGCCCAGGGACTGCAGATTTACTCTAATGCACTAAACTATCTCTGTCTCCTTCCCTTCCTCCTTTTGTTCCTCCTATTAGATTCAACAAATCTGATTACAAGATTGAGAGGAAGAGAGAAAGAGCGATAAACTCCACTTTGGATGCAACTGGATCCATGCTGTCCCTCTCAGTGGTCTGGTGGCCTACAAAGCACCTCCCAGGAAGGATCCCCAAGGATGTTGCGTATGTGCATGGGCTTCCCCCATCACGTGCGCGAGGCTAAACAGCTTATAAACCTTGCCAAGTGACCCTGTGCTCCTCTGAGCAAGGAAGTCCCAAGATTCATTGAGAGCTGTAGTCAGTTGGCGATATGAAAGTGGTTTCATGTTTCGATTAAGTGCTCACACAAAGTGGTTTTGACATCGTGTTAGTGCATTATTATTAGGTGCTGCTCTCATACATCTCAGTGGAGGACAAATTTTTTTAATCAATAGGACCGTCTGGCTGCGTCTCCGGTCTGTGCCAAACCACCGGTCCCCCCTCTCCGTTTTCATTCAGCATCAGCTCCGATCACAGCTCTGTGGTGAAAGTTTTAATAGACAACAGACTAAGAAAACGTTCTACCTGGTGCACATTTTACTGTATGACTTGTAGTCAAAGCGCGCTCTGTCTTGTCTCGAGCCCAACACCCTTTGCTGGTAGATGTTGCAGTCTATCATTTCGGGACGGTGGCGCGTTCCAACCTCCTCATCCTGTCAGCAATGTAACCTGCAGCTCTTTTCCTCGTATCGTCCCAGTCACACGGGGACCGACGCTACGGTTCTGACGCATGGCCACATCCGTGCGCCAGATTCCGTGCGCTTGAACCGTGCGCAAGATCCGTGCCAAACGCCTGCGCCGATTTGGCTGACCAGACAACTGTACATTCACACCGATCTCGCCACACGTGCGGCCATTTTTTGTTACCCATCCGAGCCATTGTGGCGTGCGCACACTTAACGACTACAACCCATCCGCCGTATCCTTCCTCATGATACGCAGGGGAAGGGAAAGGACTCGCGCGACTCCACAATCGGCGCCCAACGCTAAGTGATATGTGTCTGAATAAAAAGCCTGTTCTCACAGCAGAGCGGGCTCTATAGGGGGCAAACCTCCCCTTCTGTCAAACTCTACTGCACCTCAAACACGGCAAAGTGTCTTTGTCTCCCGTTTGAGAGCCAGAGGATGAATGAATTCAAAATCTTCACATCACAAATATGTTCACGAGCCGTGACTTACCTGTGAATCGTGCGTGTGAGTTCGCGGTAGTCCACCGAACGTCCCGGTTGGACATTCAGGCCCCCCTCAGCTGTCTGTCCTGGTCCCGCAGCAGACTACCAGAGAACACGACGCCAATCAAACAGCCACGCCCCGCCTCCTCTCCTGACGTCAGACAACGTCGACCAATGGCGGCCGAGGTACAACCCACCTGAGTGAATACATAGTAGCATGTAGTATTTTCTTTCTATCACAAGTCATACACTCGTCCATTCACATAAACACATGTTAGCATAAGTTCAAATGCACCATGTATGCTATGGATATATAAAGTAGACTCCTGTATATAGGTCTATTTTATGAACTACAATATGTTTTACATGTTTTGAAATCAAATAAGCTACAGCTACACAATGACACATTTAAAATGTGTTTCCAAAATTGGTGGGGTGCGATGGTTAGTTGACACACAGATATTTTCACAGAAATTAAACTACTGATACTTCACTAAACACTATATACATTTTTGGGCTTTCTTGACCATCTAAAACCTCAGAAAATCACTTTTGCTGAGCTTATAATTTCAGTTTTAACAACAAAAATAGCCTTTTTCTATCCAATCACAGCACTACAGATAGAATGAAAGTCTTGCCCCTCAACAACCCCCCTCTAACTGGCTTCAGTTGAAGAAAGGTTATGGCAGAAGATTAACTGCTTTTGTCTCTCTCAGAAGAGGCACGTGCACATCCCTGGCACACTTCCAGACCCTATAGGTTCAGCATACTGAATTTACCAGACTCCATGTACTGTGGGCATTCGTTTTTCATGTACTTTTATCAGCTGAGAGAGAGAGAGAGCCGCGACACAGTGGATATGTCAAGTCTTCAATTCATGGTTCATTGGCAGCAATGACCCTATGATTGAATAGTCGTTCCACAGTTAGGGTAAAATGCCGAACCACCACATGAATACCAAGCTCTCCCCAGGTGAATGTTTTTTCGTCCGTTGCAGACTGTGTGTCTGCAGTGCCTCTTAACTGCTCGATTTGTGCTCTATGGGCTGATTTGATGTCAGGTTGCGGCCGGCTAACCACTCGTGTAATTGCAATAATGCTCCTGGAAATGCCATTTCTTCCTTCATTTAGTTTCAGAGTAGGTACTTATCCTTATGGCCACAAGAGAGCGCCATTAGCTACCCAATTGGCAGCTTCAAATTGACTGATGTTTTCTGACCATATAAGCTTTTACTGGACCATCCATGCCTGTTGGACCCAGTTTAAATGTACCCCTGTCCCATTATCCAGTTCTATAGAGCTACATTACCTGCCACAGTCATGGATTTGAGCTGGGAGGCAAGGTGCGGCACAGCAAGTCCAAACTTGATCTCACAATGTGGGACTGCATCAAGCAAACAATGTTTGGGATGTGCCAGGAGAGCAGTTGCGAAGACCATTTTCACATCCGGGGAGCATCCAGGAGCAGTGCTCTGCCTAATCTGACAACTGGGTGTCAGGTTGAATATATAATCCTGTGTCAGCCATCAGTCATTGCTCCTTTTTACCCGTTAAATCTGCTCATGTTCAAACAAATATGAGCCAGCTCTTTTGTAGTTTCATGAATTAGTGCCCTGACAGCAGTTTGTTTAAAATCTGATTACAATGTGACATTTTTCCAACAGAGGCAAAGAAATACATTTCTTCAAACAATGAACCTTTAATTGCACAATTTTACAATACAATCAACATGCCCTCCTCCACTTCCTTTTATGTTTCACAGATGATAACTCTGAATAAACTATTTACAATTTTATGGCACATACTATAAGCAGTTGTGACTGTAGCAGATGAGTAAGGAGGAGGGGGTTGAATATACGTGGCGGCTCATGAAGGTAAAAGGGGGCAGAGTCAGGGTGTAGTGACAGATGTGTAGAGGTCAGAATGTCAGCGGCGGCGGGGCAGCAGTGAGGTGGAGCCAACACTGATGACAGCATCACCACAATGATGGGTCGTATCTGAGAAAAATGAAAGAAAAGGACAAAGTCAGCCTCCTGTGAGACACTGCAGAGCTCTTGCACTCACTGTTTTAACACACACCTCGACTGTGGGAGCGTGTCTGTGCTTTCCTTCAACAGCAGCTCTGAGACCAGTGTGTCCAGGATCTCAGGACTGGACCTCTTTCCGTACCTGAGACACCGAAAGAGACAGACAGGCAGATAGAAATTTAAAGGGATTAACACAAACATTGACCTTTTGGCTGTCAAATTAAAAGAAAAAAACCATCACAGAGAAAAAGAGAGACCCTGGCTGAAATGAGCACGGGGAAATAAATAACCTATTACTCTGCATGTCATTGTGTCATAAGTCCAATTATAAGCTCGGTGAAGACTGAACACAGTCAGGCTGAGACCCTGCAGGGGCAGGCAGGAGTTGCATCGCAGGTGGTCATATTTCCTTTTCTGTCCCTCAGATGATAAGCTGTGCCGGCACATTTGTCCCCCTGGGTGGCTAAACGCCTGCAGCCAGCATGCAGCCTGGCATTAGGAAGAAAGCTGGAAACTGTGGGTGTTGGACACGCCATGCTGACTGTGGCAGTCAATTCTCCCCAGGTTTTTATTTTTTTTTATTTTTTACAGGTGGTCAATGGGCAGCGGGTGTTCCTCGCCTATTCTATAACATGGTGTGAGCAGCTGCAGCCAAACATGCAAGACGTAGACAGGCAACTCCAGCAGGGAAGCCAGTGGAATTTGTTTGTTTCATGTCAACTTTGTGCTTTATTGCCAGATTACTATGTCAAGAAGATAACAGGAAATGTTGAGGAAAGTTCCCAATTAAAACCATAGTTGACTAGTTGGGTGAAACAGGAACATTTCATATTTTTTTAACATAAAATATAAATAATTTGTTTGTGGAATTTTGCAGCCATGATGATAAACAACCAATAAAAATTAAAATCCACAATTCCTGCTCATAGAAGTGAAACCTGGTGCAGTATTTATGGCAAAAAAAAAAATGGCTTAAAATTTAAGACTGAACCACTGCTGAACTCACAAGCATGCTTCATCTGATAGCAGTCAACTCATATTCAGTGGATGCACATTTTAGAATTGGACAGAACAGAATGTATTAGACAAGAATAATGTGGGGAAGCTACCAGGCAATGGACAAATAATACTAATCCAATCATCTGAAGAAAAAAAAAATATTGTAAAGTCGTTGTAATTAGTTTAAACCTAAAATCAATTAAACTCCAAGCTTTCTGTCTGTTTGCGATTCTAGCAGAGACAAGTAATTAGTCCGCCTACCTCTGTCTTGTGATGAGGTTAATGTAGTGTCTCAGGGCTGAGTAGTACTTGGCCAGCTCCTCCGCCGGGGCATCATCTCCTGGGTTCTCCGGTTTTACCGGGTATCCCTCCGTCAGGGCGCCCAGGCAGAGCAGCGCCCACAGCAGGAACCCCAGAGTCCCCAGCCAGCTTACCAAGTTAGGATGCATCTGACCGAGGAAAACAGATAAGTCAGAACTGTTGATCCATGTCACGCCGTGCTTTCAATTTCAGTTACTACTTTTTATGACTAATACTTTTAACTAAAGTATTGCTTAAGTAATTCATTTATAGTTGGAATAAAAAAAACACGCAAAAAATATTAATAGTGCTTATTAGTTTTCCAATAACACGACTTTTTCAGCTGTATAACCATCAGCAAAAATCATATGGAGCGACTTTAAATAAGTTTTAAAACATTAATAGTAATAATGTAAGTCAAACATCATGGTACTTACATTTCTTAGATGATTAGAGTAATGCTCGCGCGCTGTCCCGAGGCGTCTCTTCTGCTCTTCTGGGCGCTTGGTGCGCGCTGGGTTTTATATCCGCGTGCGCCACACGCGCTGCAGAAAAACGCGTCAGAGGTGCGCTCCGTTTAGCGCAAGTCTGTGCCTTTCTCCCTGTGAACGTCACTGCTGATGCTGTCACTAGAGTGCTTTTAAAAAAAGCTGTTTACATAAATTTAAAATACATAAAAACAACAATGCAAACTATAAATAGAGTGCGTTAATAAGCATTATGTTTCCAGTGAGTCAAGAGGGATTAGGGATTAAATCGTTTATTTAAAAAATGTGGCTGCTACACACACATTAAGATACTAACCAAATGAGACAAATGTCCCAATAGGAAAATTACTTGAAAATTGCAATAATAACAATAGAGCCGAGAAAGTGTGATAAATTCACCACAAAGCCACTGTGGAGCATCTGACACACATTATTACCTGTGGAAATATCAATGAAACTAAATTACTGTAACATTATATGTCTCAAATGCAGGTGTGTGTATATAAACAGGCACACACACCCTTATAATGACTGTAGCATTCAAACACACACTTCCAAGCATGCTGAGTGTGATGTTTTGGTGTTTATGAGGCTGAGGAAGAAGGTGATAAATTATCTCACAATCAAGTAGTGATTCTTCTGCATAATGGGATCAATAATCCCATCTGAAGACACAAAAGAGTGGCAGTAATGTGACTCCGTGGGCGAACTTCAAATGAATCGTCCTCACCCAGAGAAGCTCCAATAAGGACGCCTCGGGTGATCTGGAATAAAAAGATCTCAAACAGACTCACACATGTACATGAGCCCCTTTTTCGACACGCTGTTCGACTGAATCGGTCCACTAATTTCGTTTTGCAGTTTGTTCCATCAGGAAAGAGAGACTGGGACACTCGACATGAACAAAAGGCCTAAATGTGAATATCAAGACACGTCAGTCAAAGAAGAGCTCAATCTCCAAGAAACCCACTTAATAAGAAAACCCAAATAGCACTTTAAATGAATGTGTATCACCAAAGTGCTTCATTTACTTCCTATTCATAATCCTTTTGTATACCGGCTCGCAGCCATATAATCTATCAAAATCAGTATTCTTCAGCAGTGCTGCTTTTTAAGCTGCGCAGAGGATGCGTTAAGGGCTTTTTGTGTAACACAGGATGTTAAGAGGGAGATGAGGAATGAAGCACAAGTGAGAGAACATGAAGCACAAAGTCATGACCGAATCCTGATGATCGCAAGCAGGAATTAGAACTTCTAGTCCTCTTCAGGGGATACACACACACACACACACACACACACACACACACACTCACACACTCGGTGGCTCACTTCAATAGGTATAACACCTTCTTTAAGCAAACAGCTTGTGCCTCCGTAAGTGCCTCACATGTGAATGAAGCAGATGTATAAAGCACCCAGGCTAAGTTGAGAGGTCAGTTAATGTTTGCTTAAACATCAGACTGAGGAAAGTAACTCCACATGATGATTTGGGATGATGCGTCAGCTCTAGTGTTTCAGACACAGGTGACATTTTAAGATTTTACCAAATGTGCATCC
Organism: Serranus cabrilla; assembly: GCA_903364295.1. Taxonomy (NCBI): domain Eukaryota; kingdom Metazoa; phylum Chordata; class Actinopteri; order Perciformes; family Serranidae; genus Serranus; species Serranus cabrilla. The sequence continues at coordinate 171,877 of CAFUXE010000445.1, forward strand.
TCTGAATGCACAACTCGATGATCCATGAAGTGGACTGGCCAAAATAGACGAGGCCGTATTGGGCTACGCTACAAACAAACAACACCAGGAGTCTTCAGTCGAGCTAGCAGCTTTGTGAGGCTGCAATAGCTTGTCAACAGGCTAAAAACTACCCCTGCTTCTAATTAACATGGGCGTTGAATGCTGACATACTGATTTTAAGCAGGCAGGCTATAATGACAGCATGATAACACTTGTTAATTAGCACAAAATGTAAAGTTGTGGGGCTAAGGAGCATGAGATTAAAAGTTAGATGAAAACTTTAATCCTAAAGGGAACATTTTACAATCCAACCAGCAGATGCTGAGATACTGTATAATAAAAAGAGTCATAATTACCATGTTTGTAGTTTGAGGTATCCTGTTAACAGTTTTACATCTGTCTTTTTTACATTGTGGGTCTATGGGGAAAGTACTTTTTGGGTTGCAGTACCGTGAGTGGCCACTGGACAAAATCAGAAACAAGGTGGCAGGACAGCGCCGAGTACAGTTATTATAATATGTCCAAAAGTGAAGGTAAAACATCTTGGCTGGCTGCAGCAGATATCATAAACCCCGCCTCCTCTCTGTTAGCAAATGGGACATGGTAAACGTCAAAATATTTTTTTCCCATAGATAGTTTCTGTTATTTTTAAACATAATGATTTTCATTTTTCTGCCAAGTTATTGTGAATTAACAAGTGAATTAAATGATTAAGTTGATGCCTATGGCACACTGGCTATCTGGCTAATCTGGGTTGTAAAAAAAAAGGGGGTATTACGTCACGATTGACAGCTGTAATTGATTTAGCTTCAGTTGTGTTCACAACCTGATCACAACCTGTGATAGATCAAGATAGCAGCAAGTTTTTCCAGGATGTTTCAGGTTAATTTTTCTACAGTGGGGGTTGGGATGGAGATGCACCATCCATCTTTTTGTACAACTTATTAATAATTCATATTTACAGTAAAATAATGCACCACTGACTCAAAAGCACTAAAGTTACAATCATTTCTGTTTACTCTTACAGTGCAAGCTGCCCCTCGATCTCAACCTTAGGTGGAACTAAATGCGCTTGTCACCCACTGGATTAACAACCACACACACTCTGACGAATCCACAACTCTAGGGAAGCATTTTTGCTTTTTGGACAGCGTGTACTATTGCCACCAGGAGTCAAACAGCCTTCAGACAGTCAAAATGAGAAACTTAGTTAGTATCATGAACACACAAACACTCTTTATGTCAGTGCAGCTTCTGCAGATTGAATGAAACATCGCATCATGTCACTCGGTGAATCACCACATTCACTGTAGGACGTTAGTGAAAACATCTTACACTGAGCTCAAGGTGGATCTTACCCTTTAAAGTATACTGTAAAAGTGAGTTAATATACAAACAAACTAATAAAAGGTGATCAACAACATATGTGAAAATGTACGACCATGCAGGTGGAAGTTGCTTTCCCTAACACGTCTGCTTTGCTCGTTCGCAGCTTTATTCTCTGCTTAACTATCACTGCACATACAGTGGATTAGTCCGTGCTCGGGGTGGTATTAGTCTCAGCCAGAATTCGGTTCATTAAATATTTACAACATGTTCTATAATTAAAATGGCTCTGACAACCAGGTCCGATTTGGGGAGAAATCTGCTGGATTTCTGTGCAGCACAAAAGAGGAAGAGGGCGCCGTTCTTCCAGCTCAAGCGGAGACAAATGGCTGCTGTGACAGGTCCACTGGAGTTCAGGGGGAATATGTTCATTCATTTTAATCAACATCAGCACTAATAATATCAAGGCTATTAAAAAATATAGCTAGCAATCATCTCCAATACAGGCATGGTTGTTTATGCTGACAAAATGTTAACAGTGTAACACTGATATAGTGATGCTGTAACTGTGGCACCTTTAGGTAAATGTATGTGTGAGAGAATTTCTCTAAGCTTGTTTTTTTAAATCTGAAATCATTTCTGTTGTGAGCGAGTCGTATAGAGAGCAAGCTGTTTAAATGCAAATTTGTTTTCCCCCTCCTCCCATCAGCCTCCTGGTTTGGACAATAAGTTCTCTCCCAAGATTTGCTAAGATGAAAGGGCCTGTAATTTTCCGCTGCTGTGAATCACACTTTTCAAATTTACAGTGTGTACGACTGTAAAAGGAAACACTGACAAGCAGGCTGCCTGTATATTCACGATCAGGCAGTTGCATGCAATCGACTAGAAACACAAGTAAAAAAAAAAGGCTGAATCTTGCACAGTCTTTGGTGCTGTCTTGGCTATTACACCAATTTTACACAGACGTCTGACATCTAAATTGCTGCTTTTTACTTCACTATTGTGCTATGGTGACAATGTGTTACTTCTGGTAAGCAAGCACTACTATTACTTAGATGAAGCATCGGCAGCCCCCTGTTTGGCTACGTGGGCTGCAGCTTCAAACTGAAGGTGATTTCAGTAACGAGGGCCTTATATTAGGTCCACATTTAAAAGATCAATCAGCTATAAAAAGATTACTACATTTTATCCATAAAAACCGAATTATTTTGTGTTGTTAAATCTAACAGAAAAAAGGATACATTTGAGATTTCATCGCTGATTGAATGTAATTTGCATAAATCACAACCATAATTGGCTTGTTTTTGCAGAACAGGCCTACCACCCAAAAAGTATAATTTCTATCCAATTCTCTGAGCCGTTAGCTAGCATCACTTCAAAGAAGCAAGTCCCTAAATTGGTCTTCTTTGTATTGGCTTTGACATTAATTGACAGCCTTTGCGAGCAATTACTGAACCAGGCAACATCTCGGAGAACACAAGGTTTTCTCCACTGTCAGCTCAGAGTAAGCACAATACTGACAACTGCCAAATAGGAAAGAACAAGAAATGAAGTCGTTTTCACGTTTTCTCAGTTGTTCTTCTATCAGTCTAATTAAGCCCCCACTGCTATGAGAGTCACCCTCTGTAGTTTCACTGTGTACCTGTCTTTTACCTCTTCTCTCAGTGTCCCTGGCTGTTTCCTGTGATCTATTTGTGTCCGTCTGTCTGTCTGTCTGTGTAAATGTGCCTCTGCCACATCTGCTCCCGGGGTGAATGTGGCACAAATGTCACGTCAACAGTGACATCATATAAGGTCTTTTGATTGACAGATGAACAGAAGGTCAAGCCACCACGCCGCGACAGGTTGTTTCGGCTCAGGTGTGCAGGTCAGAGTCCTGAGTGTTGACATAAAGAAACCTGATGAAAGTTGTAACCACGTCAAAGGGCGCTAAACTTTAGTTTAACACCTGTTGTGACCCGATGGGAGACCACAGCAGTCCGGATGTGTCACGGTTATGTCAGTAGTAGTACCACAAAGACAATAAACATTCAGATTCTAATCATATATCAAATATGTTGGCTTATATATGTTGTTTATCACTATTATCAAAAGTGCCCAGTATTCATAGGAAATACATTTTTACTTCTATCATCTTTAGTTGTATTTCTTGCAACAGGATGCATTCTTTTTTTTATGAATGAATCCAGATTTACTATAACATTCATATTTGTAAAATAATTTTTCCCTCTTTACTAGAGCCAGATAAATATGGGATTTTAGCGACTGATGCTGATCTTCGAGGGGGAAAATTCATCGATAACCATTATGGTGACAAATATAGTCATTTTATGAGCTGGAATGAAAAGTGGATTGTGTGCTCTGCAGATGTACCCAAACAGCTACTTTCTCAAACATAAAACTATATCAAATAACAGTTAGCAGTGTTTTACATTATTATACATTATACAAACAATATATTACGCAGTGAGTCAATCATCTGTAAATGATAACTGGGACACTAACTTCTAGATTATGCAAGCAAAGTTTTTCTACATTATATATTGTGTAAAAAAAAACAGTTTGTAACGCCACATATCGGACAGCTTATACACAGAAAATGATTGGCCAAATATCAGCTGATAATATCAATTAACCAATTTAGCTGTCGGGCTCTACTCTGTACAATGTGTAATCGATAATGCCAAAGGTTCCATAATGTACAATCATTTGACCTATTTCTGACTCTGACAAGTAGTAGTTGGTTTAAGTCTTTGCTTTCTCATTTTAATTAACAGGATCAAGACAGCAGAGAAAGGATCCTATGTCTGTGTTTCTGCCTTTCTTCTCACTTGACCTCTTTCTAGCCAATCATGCTTGATGCAAGCTATGATCTAATATGCTTCCTTTTAAAAATAAACTGAAATAAATAATAAAATAAAGAAAATAGAGAAAGGTCAAAAGGTTTTGTGAAATGACACATTCATGTGAACTCTTCTTGTGGTTAGAACATGCACAAATTTTAAGCCTCTGGTCTGATAGTTTAGTATTTCCCATCTGGCAACACTGAATGAATCTAATGAGTCGAAAACCTTTTTACCTTCAGTAAATAAGCGATTACTTTAAACTGCAAAATCAGTATTGAATTGCTGACTATCCTTGAAGGTTACAGCGGATGTGGTGTCTAAATACGGCAGTTCTGATTCAAACAGCTGACCTTAATCTACAAAACGGAATATAAAGAAAAAACACCCTTAAACCGCTATTAAAACCTTCTTCATTTAACAGGCTTTGATGTTTATTGGAAAATGAATGTATTTAAAACAAGACAATTACAAAAAGACGTCATGATGCCCAAATCACGTCACTGCATTTGAAATGTCTGCGGAGTACACTTATGTGATAATGTATTAACAGATGTCAGACACCATGCTAGATGCAGGCTTCACTGAAGAGCAGCCTGATAATGGAGCGTTAATGTGTGATTTAAGCAGGCCAGCTAATGCATTATAAATCGGTAGAGAGCGTCAATCCTCAAGGATGTGAAAAAACTATTTTTTTCTACATGACTGTCAATCACCCTTTCAGTGTGTCCACATACTTATTCTGCAAATTAAACACATTCACAGATTTAATGTTATTATTCAAGCACATAATGCTGAATTTATGTGAGCACAAGCTGTTACGCACTAAGGCATACAAGAAGCACACTACACTCACACCGAGGCGGCAGCTACAGATTCATTTTAATAACAAATGCAGTATTGTAATAGGAATAGCTCTAATGGGGTCCAATCTGTAAGGGATGTATTATTGCACACAGCGTTTTAAAGGAATAGTTTGGGGAAATATTCCTATTTTTCCTGCCCAGAATGAAGTAAAAAAGATAAACACCACTCTCACGTCTGTAAGCTAAAAATAAAGCAGTAGCCAGTTACTTTAACTTAGCATAGAGCCTGGAAACAGCGTCCTCATACCTAAGCAACAGGTCTTTAGCCTATTAGCTTTAAACACATGGTTAACGTTGTGAAACCAAACTACTTGGTTAAGTTTTAGCAGCACTACTACTTAGAAATGTTTATGAATAAATCATGGTTTGGGTTAAAATAAGTTTGTGATATGCTCCTCATAATTTCTACAGCTACTAGAGGTTGCCACCTAACAACAAAGATGAATATGGGTCGTGATAACTTGTTTTTAGGGACGCCCAAGTTTTTTTTTTGGGTGAGGACAGAGTGGCTAGCCGCGCCCTGTGCAAATCTAAATATGACGCCCAGGCTCACTAAATGTCCTGTTAGCATCTTGTTTGTTTAATTAAGGAGCTTTTCACTGTGTGTTCAGGCAGGTTTTTGCTAACATAAAGTAACAGGCTGATGGATGTATTAGCATTTATATTTCATTTACAAGTTGACAAGTATTTTAAGGTATTTTTTGAAAAGAATGATCTGGATTAGTTCCAATAAATGAAATCTGTCCCATCTTTATGGGGGAAAAAACCTAGTTACTTGATTTATAACAGCAGATTTGATGACTTTTTGTAGCATAAAGACCCTTCAACCCAGAGTTATTGACTTGGTTCTTTTAAAACAACTTATAAAGCCCTTGTTAGTGCCTTATTGCTAAGTGGCACTGCTCTAAACAAACTGTCACTAATTCCTCTCTGCCAAACAAACGGTATGCCATATGTGTCTTTCTGGTCATATGCACTCCATTAATCTCTGTATATGTGTGTGCGGCTGCATGTGTTTAAACACACTTGTGTTAGTCAAACATTACTATTGATTTAACTCAGCCATACAACATCCAATTCTGTTTGTTATCACCGTGCTTTGTGAGAAAGCAAAATCTATTTCTCACGACTCGTTCTCCATCCCCCTCCCGGAGTCTGTCGACACCAGAGGGGACTGAAGCGGAGCCTCTGTGAAGTCGCTGCACTGTCAATTTCCCACTGTTTCCACCACAAAAGAGAGGCAACAAACACATGCGTCCAATGTGTCCAATGTGTCAAAGTCATACGTAGGATTGTGCTTCGCTTTTAGGGGATTCTGATGGGTTTTTTGTTCTTGTTAGAGACAGAACAAGCTGTATTTTGTTCTTGTTAGATCTGTCCTAAATAGAAAAAAGGCAGATCCCTCTGATAATCAGAAGAGGATACTTGGAGGAAAGAGAATATTCCGAGACTGTGAAAATTTGAGTTGATGATGTTTGAAAATAACACACAGGCCCATTTCAAAGATTGGCCTCCACAGAAAGCTGTTGGGACGGTAGACCAGTGATGTTATGTTATGTGAAAAAAAATCATTAAATTAATAAAATGGTTATTTGTTGTTGAAAGAATTCATGCTTGTGTTAATTATTGTGTTAACATGGTACTGTAAATCAGACTATAAAAGGACCTGTTCCCTGTATAGATATAAAGGGCTGATTTAACCTGATGAGAACTAAACAATTCTTTGTTTCAAACAACTATACACAAAAGAAAAACTAGTTATGAATGATGAATGAATATTATACTCGATTTCTGCCAATAGATCTCCCAGAATCCTTCTCACTGGATGTTTAGCTGCTAAATGCTCCATTATGTTCTCCAGCTAGCCACTAATGTTTTTCAAAGCTTTTTCCTAAAAAACGCTTCTTGTTGTGTCAGAAAACAATGTTAATTAGATATACAGTAGATTTCGCTGTCTGGTCCTTACCATTAGCCTGATTTAATTGACGCATGTGTGCAGATGGTTGAGGCTTGACCTAAACATGTTGGGTCAGGATGGTCTGTTGGTCAGGTGATAGGACTAAAATCTGGTTTCTAGTAAGGACTCAGGTAGTGACAGGTAACAGTTAAGTTACAAGCTGGAAACTAGGGCTGGGCAATTACTTGAAAATTAATCTAAACCAGGGTAATCTCGCCAATGACAATTATTTCATGGAGCAACAACTCAAGCACCGAGCCAGCTGAGCAACAAAACAAACAAAAAGAAGTCAAATGTATAAACTGCTGTTGATTTCTATTTTAAAAGTCATCATTTCAAGTGATTTCAGTTCGAAATATTTAAAAAAAAATAGTGTGTCTGTGTATGTTTCCTTAATTTCTTTAAAATCACAAAGATATGTACTCTAAGAAAAAAATATCTAATTAACTATAAGCTTAAATAGCTGAGCATATTTACAGTAGAGACCATGTCAGTGAACTAAGAAACTAAATAATCGTCAGCCCTACAGGACGCTAACAATTAGCGTAGAGATGCTTAAATGCTCCACAGAACTGAGGAGAATTGTGGAGTTGGACAGTTATCTAAACAAGTCAAGCTCAACAGATTTATTTTTCACACTAAATAGGCTCTACAGTACGCCAATAAAGTAGCTAACATGTGATCATGTCCATCTTTTGCATTTGAAGATTCTGTTTCTCCTACAGTCGGAAGTGAATCGTCAGTAACTGTCAGTCTGTTGTGTCTCTGTGCTGCTGAGGTTGTGTCCCGTCTCTCTGTCTGTGGGGAAATTTGGCGAGTGTGTTCTTCGCCTCGGTGTGTGCTTACCGTAACTGGGGTAATTAAGTGTTTCCTTTTACAGTAATTACCAATTTAATCTTCGGTGCTCGCATCTTGATTGTGTCAGGTCTGTCAGTCAAACTGGGCGTGGTTTCCATGGGGATAAGGAAAGCATCACAGTTATTCCCTTCAACCAGTGGTCAAACTAAATTACCTGTAGCCTCCTAAACTGGGGGTTGCTATGGAGAGGCAATTACCCTAAATTGTAATTGTGCCAGACTAATGCGTCAGGCCTTTCCCTCTTATATTAATTGAGTTTTTCTCTGCAAGTAAAAATGTCCAGCAGTAATAAATAGAAACAGGTCAAGTGTTTCCTTAAAGGATGCTTGATTGTAGCATTCTATTGAGCTGCTCTGGGTAGTGAAGGGGACCCAGGATTGATTTAAAGCGTGTGTGTGACTGTGAATGTGTGTGTACATACTTTATCTTTTGGCAACCTGATACCATGGCCATCATAGATACACACTGAATCTGAAGTGTCAGCTTTCAGATGGGATCCCTTCGACTGCATGCAGAGACCCAGGTGCATCCATTCCATCCCTCTATTGAGCCCTGCTTCCTTTCCCTCAAGACCACCTGTTCACCGCACACACACACACACACAAATTACCCTAAGGTAGTATTTACATTATGACACAGGTGACTTGAGATGCACTGGCCAGCACCAGTGTAGATGCTGATCCAGTTTGACTTGCCATCTTCACAGTGTAAACATTTGAGTGGGAGTGAGATCGTTGCTAATTTTATTTCTCAGTTAAAGACGTTAGTAAGTGGGCCGCCAATGGAGAACACACAACCTGCTCAATCTCCATTCACTGCATGGATTAAATCAGCTCTCATCATGGCTGATCTGCCGTGAGGAATGGGATTAATCAATCGGAGACAGTACATCTATCTGCAAATTAAAAACGGCGCTCATCACTGAGCACGTAGCTTCATCGTTCTGGTGTTATTTTGGTGACATGGTGAGTGGGCGGCTTTCTCTTAATAGGAGAACATCAATCGTACAAAACTCTGATGTGTTCACTGACCAGTTTATTTAAGTGTGTTTAAAAAAGAAATGTTCCATTGCTGGAACACGGCAAGTAAGGGATGGTTAGGGCAGAAGTTTCCAAAACTTAAAATGAACTCAAGTTCCTCACACATCATGTTCAAAACATCTTCATCTCAGTATAATACACTGCATATCAACTATTAATAATATTCAAGTTAGAATATTTTTCGTATTATTGAATTATCATGCTGAGGTCAGTTTTGTATCGTTCTCATTCATATAATAACCACTCTGAGTAGCAGATTTAGTTGGAAATCTCAAACAGTCATCCAGTAATTTTAGCAAAATATTTCAATCTTTTTTCATTACTGTTAGCTATTTCAATGTCAAGAGGGAGGCTTAGTCTGCTGACCCCGCATCCCGACCCTGGACAAGCTAAAGGAAATGGATGAATAGATGGATAGAAAGAAAAGTATTTTAATCTTTTTTATTACTGTTAGCTATTTCAACCATTTATTCATTACTTCAAGTTATTTCAAGTGTTTGTCAATTCTTCAAGTCAAGTTTTAGCTATTTCCGAGAATTACTTTGAGCAAATTTCAGCTATCTAGCTAACTGTTTAGCTATCTAATTACTTTACCAATTTTCAATTATTCGAACCTTCTTTACTTTTAGCCATTTCAACAATTGCTGGTGCTGCCATGTTACCACTGCTCATGGCAGGAAGAATAGAGAAAATAAAGCAGTTACTATCTGTTCAGGCTCTGTCAAACTGTGTTGTGTCTTATAAATGAACAGACAACCATTTCAATTGGTAAATCTGGATCATCATACTAATGCTCCCCACGCTCTGACTGGATCAATATATTGTTAGTTAATTGTCTAGTTGTGCGGTGGGATTTAATCACCACTGTTGCTGACAGTTCGTTCTACGCCTGTGTCACGACACTGACAAAGACAGAGAGTTTACTGAAAAACTAATTCAGCTTGGAAATGTTCTGAAGCTTTGGACTAAAGATGAAATGTTACAGATCAGAAGATTTGTATGATTTACTTTATATTGTAAATGTCGAGTATTAACTGACAGATGGACTCTGAGAAGAATGCTGCATTCAATGACTGCTGGTCTCTCTCTCACGTTGAATAGAGCCAGATGCTTTGGTTGACTTTCCTTTGATCCTTGATGCAGAGCTTCGCTGCTGGCTGCCATCTTCTCTGTCTTGATCTGAAAAACATGGCAAAGATTATGAAAATCATGTGATGTGAACCAGCAGTGCATGTTAGATACCTCACAGGTATGAAGCTTAATTAAAAATCAACGTTTCTCGTATTAATTATCCCAGGATTAGAGGCCCAGATGCTGGTTAGAGTAATGGCTTATATTTTATAGAATGCCAAAGCTCGACAGTAACAGTTGCCAGGTTGCTATTGGCAACTATTTTGAGAAACTGGCAACCAATTCTGGGGCTTATATAACCCCTTTTTAAAATACAGTATGAAAAATAGGGACATACAAAAAAAAACAGAAAAATGTGCACCCCAAAATAAACATACTTTTATTTTTGTTGCAATAATTATATTTAAGTATTTGCAACTGTACTGGTATCTTCTGTAAAGTATCACATAAAATACAAACTACAAAGAATTGTTTTGCTTTTACTCTTTTATGCCAAATTGCATTGAAAAAAGTATTACTCAATAATATCTTACACAAACGTAGTTAATTAAATTAAAATTAAACATATTTTCAGTTTGGGCAAGCAGAAGCCGATGCCTGGTTGCCAGATGTTACTTTAAAATTTAAGTTATGGTGTCTGTGACATTGGAACATGAGGTTTTAAATTCTTAACTCAGTACCACTGTGAAAAGCAGATGCTAAATTGTGGAGTAATCAGTCAAAAGCATATTAAATCATACATGCATATTAAATCATACATTATTAACTGCAAAAAGAAAATGCAAAAAAAGTGTGATTGATGTTGCACATTCCATCATTAATTATATTTCCAGTCAAGTCTTATATAAAGTGCAAACTTAACCCAATTACAGTGAAATTAATGTTTTCCTTTCGTGTGCATGTAAACTTATACATGTATGTCAGTTAAAGAACATTATGTGATCGTCTCTTATACTGAAGATGCGGTATGTCTTCAAAGTAAATCTCTGTCAACCTCCCAACAAAATGACATGCAGGCATCTTTGCATCACCCAAATCTCTATAAGACATGTAATCTAAGGAGCACACTACACTTCTGACCTGAACATCTTCCTCCTCTGCAGACTCGCTGGATTAAAACTGCTGCTCTGCTGCTCTTTGCTGCCCTCACATGCCTCTTAAGGGAACTTTCTACACCTTTAGTGCAATGCATGCACACGCACTTCCACAATATTCCAACAATCTAAGAAAAGCTGGATCAAGCAAACAGCGACTCCATGAATCGAAGAACGCCTGAGCGGAAAAATTGACTGATTGATTGTTCTTGCAGGAGGCAGATGTTGCTCCATGTGACAAGATGTGCATGTGTGTTCCAGACTCCTCACAGCACCTCTCACATAGCATGCACACACAGACTTAAAAATGGATCTCTCTGTTACAGCTTTGCATTCCAAATTAAAGTGTCACAAATAGGCTACATGTCTGGTGCTCACCTGAGCTGCTGGCTTCCAAAGCAAGGTAACCATCCAACAAGGAGCTGAACCCCGTCAGCCCGCCCATGGCCGCATAAGGAACATCCCTGCCTATGGGCCGACCACGGGCCTCCCTCTCTATCTTTGTCTCAACCTGCCAAAAAAGAAAGTGATTTGAGTTTAAACTGAGTTCCGAGTGTTCAACTTGTGTTTGGTGTTTGACTCTACTCACCAGGGTCTGATGGGCAGAGCTGGGCTGGCCGCACCCACATGTGAAGGGGCTGCTGAACCCAGAACAGGAGCTGCCTGAAAATTGTTATTAGGAAACAAGTATGTGAAAATCCTCTTGAACATCAACCGCATGCATGACTCATGAGAGCAAGAGTTTATGTGGGCAATTTCAGACTCACATTTGTTGCACAAATGGTCAGTAGCTTCATTATGATCCTGAGGAAAGTGTTTACATCTGCAGCGGACAGGGTTCGGCCCAATCCGGGGAACATACTGGAAGGCTGAACAATGACATCCCCTGACCTGGCATGGAAGAGCCAGGGGTCGCTCAGACGGGACCACTTCAAAGTCAGTCTTATGTTGCTTGTACCTGGACAAAATTATATTAATCCAACATGATTATTTATGTATATCCACGTATGTGGTGCCGTGTAGGAGAGAGGGATGTCTGGTTTTAGGTGTTATTGAGTAATGTAGTACCTATGTGTACAGAAGCACTGTGTCTCAGGGCCGATGAGTTTGCAGTCGATACCTCCTGGAACCCCAAAGCTCACATACAGCCTGTTTTTCACTCGTTGAGGGAGCACTTTTCTCTTGTACTTCTCATATTCCTCTGGAGTAAACAGTTTTCCTCCATCATCTTCACCCACAATCCTTGAAAAGACAAACCACCAACAAAAATAGTATGATTCTTGAAGGCATGATGTGTGTTATTCTCACATTTGTCTTGTTCTTTAGGTGTTACCCTATGTAGATTAGCTTAATCAGGAGTGACAATGTTGAGACAAACCTTCTGTACTCCCAGTAGTCATCCACTGCTTGTAAAGCTGATTTGTCGAGACGTATCGACTCCATTGTCAAAAATCCTAAACTGATAGCTGTGGGCTTTTTGTCTTGCACAGAAAACAACTTCTGTTTACCAAAGTAGCTGCCATGGAAACGTTTGTAGACGACGTCCCTCTAACGGTCGCAAAGTGAACTGCAACACACACACACACAGACACACACACAAACACAAAATTACACACACGAACACACGCACACACGGGGAGAAATGCAGGAGAAGAAAAAAGTTGGCATATCCAACTAAACTCAAATTAAGCTAGTTAGCTAGTTTAGCTAATAAGATAGCTTAGCTGTCCATGTTTCAACAAACTTTACTAGCTCATTAAATGTAGCACGTACTAAATTAACTGTAAATGTTGATTAAATTAAAACGTATTGGTCTAAAAATCGTATTGTTTCAATTATTGTTTAGAAAAAGTAAGCTTAACTACTATTACTGTTAGCTGCCATGTAGCTTTGCAAACAACCTGGATAGCATACTTTCACAAACCTTAGCTGCTCCTGTATATTTAGCACTGCCTATATGAAGTAATTTCATTATTTAAATTAAAACGGATAAACTGTACCTGCTATTAATACCGCTGTTTATTTGCCTGTCGTCTTGTGTTGGTTAAATCGAGATTAAAAAATGGCTGTATGACTACATTTCCCATAGTGCCGCAGTAATGACGCACACAGTAGACGTTCAGGGGAACCATGACAGTCTGCACAGTTGCATGCTTGGAATTTTAGCTACCGACTTTTGCTTGCTAGGACCTCATCGTTTTCGAGACCGTGGAGGAAGAAGCTGAAATGACTGTCAGAGTGAACTGACAGCTCAACATGAAGCTCGACAGCTAACCTTTCAAACGGAAACAGCGGGCTGCTCGAGAAATTTCCCCCAGCGACTGCAACGACAGCCAACGGTTGCCAAACAACAAGCATCATTCAGTGTCAGCCAGAGGTAGCAGCTGGAGCTCTCGGGCGCCTCGTCCCTGCTCCTCTCGAGCCAGTAAATGCCTCTTTCAACCTCAAGGTAGCTTCTCAGACAGCACACTGGGGTAAATTACCGATTTTGATAGAATTTGCTATATTTATAGACAATATTTAGCCTTTTTGTTGATGGTCAAGTCTGAGCGTTGCGACTTAACATGTCAAGCTAACATGAGTGTTGGTAGAGTTTGAGATAGCTTCAGCTGAACATCAGTGGCTGATAACCATGTCTTAAAACATCTATTTTATCCGTAAAAAGTCGTGAAACCAAGTTCTCGAAAATTATGTATATTTAGTTGTTATCTTTCGTTGTGGGATCTCAGTTAGTTTACTTCTAATGTAACCTTACATGTGCATTGTGCAACTCAACACGGTGTGAGCTTTATAACACGTTCAGCAAGTTAAGATGTTTGACAAGTTGTCAATCTGTGTTTTTGACTCTGTGTGTTTAGGCAAAGTTGGTGCAGAATCATATCAGGCCTAATATATTTGACTAGTCATATCTTTTACCTCCTCCACCTAACATTATTATCATTGCAGTTTCTTGTTTTATTATACAGGTCACCTGATTGAGTCTGTTGCCTAGCCTGCCAGCTGTTGATACACATGCCACAGCTGCCGTGGTCAATATTTAACCTCTAGATTAGGTATTTTGACTGACAATGTGTGCCTTATCACTGTCAATCCTCCCATTAGGTACACTAACAGTGCGCTAAACAAGTGGAACATTCATTGTCTGAAGCTGGTGTGCCTTTCCATGATGGAACAATAATGAGGCCTGTTGAATAGCCTGACATGACAGTGAAGACACAACAGTATATGATACCAAAACTCGTCTAGTTGTTATCAAGTGTCAACCCTAGGATTAAGAAAGATGGACGTGATTGGCTGTCTGACATATGCAAGGCACAGAAACTCATCCTGAAGGATTATAAATTTCTGCCCTGGGGCTGGAACATAGCACCTGCCAAAGGAAATCTAGATGCCAGCCTGAAATATAATCTGTACTTGTTTGTGCATAAAGTCACATATTATGTGTTTTGCTTTTAAATACAAAGCACTATAGTTAACATTTATAATTGCATATCAACTAGTAAATGTTCATGATTACGGCTTTATAAATAAAGTTAATGTGACTTCCACAATCACTATCATGAAATAGGATAAAAAAGCATTTTGAACTTTTCAAGTACAAAATGTGATGCTAAAACATTCTCAAGCTACCGGTTAAGACAAGAAAGGAAATTTTGCTGCACCTGAAGTGGGTGGCAGAGCTTTCTAGTTCTGTCAGTGCAGTTGCATATTTTCAGTAACAAAATGTAATGCTAACTTCCCAGTGTCAGGTGTTACTGTCAGTACGTCTTCAAAGCTAGCTTTGTACTTCCTGTCTTCTTCTTGCCTGCTGATACAAAGTAGTACCCAGGTCATAGGAAGGGCATGTTTGTGTGGGTAGATGGAGACTGAGTAGCATCGCTAAACGGATTTTGTTACCTTTCTTTTCATAATTTATTCCCCCAGTGACTGTCCCCTCTCTGACCTCAATAGGATGGGACACTCCCACACCCAAGAGAGAGCGCGGAGAGAATGAACTCAGTGAAAAAGTTGTGAAAACTGAGAAATAATCAACTAATTTCTCCTGCATGTGCACCAGTCAAATAACCATTGTGGATGATGGATTAGAGGATGAATGCCCGTCTGTCTGTTGCTGTGTCTCCGATATGGAGCTGCAAACTGGGTCCCATGAAATCTAAACTGGTAATCAGGTTTCTGGGCTAAAAGGGCTGAAAAACATTTGTTGATGAGTGGGCTATTGTGCAGCCTGATGCAAAGCAAAGAAATCTGTCCTTAATAATCACTAAATACTCTAGGAAGCCACTTTGATGTCGCAACCAGCTCCTTGCCAATAATGATGAGGTGGATTTTGCTCCTCATCCAACACATGCAGTGATGTTTGTGTGTCTGTTGGAAAATCTTAGTGCATGTATCCACCCAGAAATCTTCACGGTCGTTATGAACAAAAACCACAATTCTCAACTGGGCTTTGAAGAAGCTGCAGAAGGTCTATGTAAAAAATCCCTAAGAGTGGGTTTTGGTATACAGTATAATGAGTTTCTTTTCTCAATTCATGAAATTGCAGCATTGCAAAATGAAATTTTAAGCATTCTACATGCATTTGAAACCCTTAAACACTTTAATTTTAATGTGGTATTATCAAGGTTTGAAAAGTGCTTGGATTTTTAAAAATAGGTCTTGAAACAGCTTCGGTGACACATTTTGAAACTTGAAACTTTGTTGTTTCAATTTGTCACCCTTCTGTCGAATGTTGTCTAACATAATTAAGATGTTTATAGCACATTTACATCTCATTCAATGTGATGAAAAAGTATATTGTATATAAATAATATACAATTTACCAGAGCTATAATGTGATGAATTTGACTTTTGTAAAAGTAATGTGTTTTTTTCTTTCTGTTAACTATATCTGTCCTGTCTACTTTTGTATACTTGTCCAACACAGGCAACAATGCCAGCGCCTGAACGCACAGACTGCCTGGATGAATTGGCGTTAGACATCGTGCAACCAGAGCACCTTTACAAAACACCCTGACGCCCTCTGTGAGCGTCAGCTTCCTTCTGGTTCTACTTCCTGGCTTCTGCTGTTGCTCAACACTTTCTCATCTCATCTTAGGAGGGGCAGAATGCTTTTAGCAGTCAGAGAAATGTTTTCGGCTGTCTGGATATAATGCAAGCACATGTCCCGCTGGAGTTCACTTAAATAAGGCACTAAATCCATGCAGTGGACTTTGGCCTCTCTGAAGATACGGACAGTGTCAAAGAAGATCTCCCTGCTGGAATAAGTCATAAAACCACACCTTAGAAAAGACATTCAGCCTTAGATCGGGCCTCTGGAGCTCCCCTCCCCTTCGCCACCCCAGTACCATGCTGGGTACACTCCTGCGGAGGAACATGTCCCAGAAGCTGAGTGTGCTGCTGCTGGTATTCGGCCTGGCGTGGGGACTTATGCTGCTGCGCTACACTGTGCAGCAGCCTCGCCATCAGAGCAGCGCCGAGCTACGTGAGCAGATCCTGGAGCTCAGCCGGCGGTATGTCAAGGTCCTGACAGAGGAGAACCAGAATGCACCAGGTGGGCCGCAGGGAACCTCCATGGCTGGTTATGGTAAGCGTTAAAGTGGAAGTCAGGGACAGTGTGCAATGTATGTGGTTATTTCACTCCTTCCTGCACTTAAAAGTACTTGCTTGCTCCTGTATGAACACATGACCTCATGAAGGAACATATTAATTCACATAGGAAGTAATATAATATACAATCCTTTTGTAAAAAACCTGCTCCTACAACAGATCTGGTCATTTGTCTTTCCTAATTGTGAAAAATCATACTCAAGCATTAATGTATTTCCTCCTCGTGTTTGTTTGTTTTTCCCTTTATCTCTTCCTCTCTCAAATGCACCCACAGCTGATCTGAAGAGGACTATCGCTGTGCTACTGGACGACATTCTGACTCGACTGGTCAAACTGGAGGGGAAAATCGAGCTGGCGGCCAATGCCTCCTCCACTAACACCTCCCACGCAGCAGGGGGCGTCCTTGCCTCTGCGAGCGCTGCCCTACAGAAATCCTCAAAGCAGGAGTCACCTGGCAGCCACCCAGGGACGTCACGTCTTCACCCACACATCCCTAAAAGGCCTCGGCCACATCAAGGAGCATAGTCTTGATAGATGTATTGATTTAACTTTTTATTTTTAGCACTGCACACTTTCCCAGCATTTATCACTGATGTTACAACATCAGACAAATGAAAAGCAATAGAGAGACATATGGACATCCAGAAACTTCAGGTTCAGGATGCTTCTCAGAAATGTTCAGCCAACTCAGAGGGAATAAGGACTTCTTTATGCTCTGTCTTATCATATGCTGATATTTATTTATTTTTTACCAAGACTATCCAGCACATGTTTTTATATTTGCATTGCTGATTTTATTTGGCTTAGATTTTAGATTATTTTATTTTTTTTATAATGCCATTTTTGAATCTTATGACTGTTCAAGCAAATGCAGTGAGGTATAAATACTCTTGGAACTGAATCAGATTCTCATATGCTTTATCATAACAAATGGCTTGAAATGTTCCCCTATCTACATGGTTAAAATACTCTACAGTACCGCTTCAATATATCAAAATGCTGAACTTAACAGTACACTCATGATAGTTAGGATTAGCTGGTTTGTCAGGTTCTAACTGGTGAAGTCGCTAATTGCTGTATGGAGAAGATTCTACTTTTAGCTTACACATAGTTTTAAGGATAATTCAAATGTATAGTTCTCCAGATAATCCAAAGAATGTTATTTGCACTCCATCTGCAGGCAGGAGAATTGTGTATTTACAATTGCTGCACGACAGTTTGAGGGTTATGCAGAATATGATGGGATGATGCCTATTTGCCACTGTAAACATGAGTGTGTGTGTTCTGTGTCTCAAATCCAACAGTTCCCTTGCCCAGTGTTGAGAAATGTTTGACTTAGGTGTGTAGCAGATTGAATGTACTGTTTGTGTAGTCAGTCTTAAGCCCTTTAGTGCTGTTAAGATGCCTGACCTACTGCTTACACATGTTCAGGGTTCATGTTGCACTGTGACTCTATAGAGATTTTCTAAAAATACTGGGCTCATCCAACTCTGACTTAAGGGATATTTTAGGAGGGTGGAAGTCAGGCTCTGAAATAGTCATTCTTCCAGCCTTTCTGTTGGTTCTGGGTATGGTTTGCATATTACCAAGAAATTGTGGCACCTGCCCAAAGGAACCAGATCTTCAATTTTCACATCATGATGTGATACTTTCATTAGTACTCCTTGGGGATGAGGCAAAAGTCAATGTATGTGGCATTTGAGGCAAAAAATGCTTCATAATGTTGCTTACACATATACATGAAGGCCTTTAGACTGAATTATCAAACTGTGGTTTGACTATGCTGTGTCTGCTTTGCTTCATAATGCTAAAGTAGAAAAGATGGCGAGCTGGTCAGCTGCTGTGAGATAGCTTTACTAATAAATTGACCTTATGGAAAAAAAATACTCTCCCCTCATTTAAATCAAGTTTATTTCTATATATTAAATGTGAAGGGGAAAATGTGCCTGTTGTCATTTAAGAGAGCATGTATCCCACAAGACAATGAATCCAGTTCAGTTGCTTCAATTCAAATACTCAGACAGTGGTTCCCAAAGAGGGAATGCTCCATTAGGAGTGTGCGTGTGTATGTTTAAGTGAATGTATAAAGATGAGTTTTGGGTTCATTAAATTTTACCAACCACACTGCAAACCTTCGAGGTACTTAATTATAATCACTAGTGGACAAATATTGAGTTCATTTAGTTAGGTAAAGGTACAAATACCACACTGTGAAAATACTCCATTATAAATAATATTACTGCATTTAAAGTTATAAGCGCATGTAATACCTCCAAAGTATAAAAAAATCAAGTGTCAAAGAATTCTAAAATATGTATAATGTATTTTTTTTACATTTTAGAAATCCATAACATGTATGTAGAATCTTAATCTGAAAAATGTAATTAGTGCCTAAAGCTGTCACTCAGATTTGTACAGTACTTAGTACATGGACTTATTTGCATTCCATCACTGGTTGTAATTTATAAGCCAAATCATGTGTTACCATGGTGGGAAGAAACACAACTGAATTCAAGTTTTTGAAACTTGTGTTTCATTTTCTACTTCAACACATTTACTCGATAGCTCTTAGGTAAGGGTATTTTGCAGACACAAATTTTAATGGTAAGTTTATAAAATATGATCAATAAAACATCAAATTAAGCCATCCAACAGTATAGGGATTGGTTAAAAATAGCTCCATCTTAACCACTTTCAGTATTCACGGCTTACTATATTGTTTAATTAATAATATTTCAATAGGAGCAATGAACACAGGACTTTTTTATGCTGTAGTAACGCTATTTGCATTGCCGATCATGGACCATTGATAAAGTTTCTGTTATGAGACGTTCAAGCACAAAACGGTTTTGCATTTAAGGGGGCGTGGCCGACTGGACAGGACGTGACGCCAGACTCTGCAGTAAACATACCACCCACCTTTACGCGCCATCTTCTAGCTAATAAGCGGGCAGAATAAAACAATTTGTAAAACCTCTGTGCAGTTTATTTCTAGCCAAATACTTGGTTGTAATAGCTAAACTGAACAATGAGTGATATTGAGGATGGAAATTACGAAGCACGGGTAAGTATCTACTTCGAATGATATCAAATCTCCCCTTTCTTCCTGTTCTTTCCGTGTGCCTGTCGATTAGGCGAATTCACCACTAATGTAGCTAATGTGTCAGCTAACTCTGAGCCAATGCTAAATAAAGAGCGTTCCGTTGACGATACACGTTTAGTTGGCCAACGTTACCTGTGTAAGAGAGGCGGAGACGTGTCAATAATCAGTAGTTATTAATTTATAAAGTAATGATAGTTTTTACATTATCGCTACGTTTGCACGCCTCTTTTCACAGTAGCTAGCATGCTAGTTATCGTTAGCTAAAAAGATCAACGTGGGTAGACCTTAGTATTCGCCGAATTTCATGTTTTGCACTCGACTCGTTTGCTTATAAAATTAAATCTCTATGTTACGATGTTTGTATATCGTCCTGTATGCGGATATTACTCCTGCAGCCAAAATTGCACATTGGCAACCTGTGTATTTGTTTTCCCTGACCTAGAATCAGTTATATTTGAGGTAATTTTAGTCCTATGCATCTCTTCCTTCCCTGCTTTCTCGCTCTTATTCAGCAAATTGAAACATTGCTACAACATATATCAAAGCTCTTAAATTGTAATTATGTAGCTTAAATTGTTGTAACTTTGCTCATTTACATAATTTCTGGAATTTTAAAACTTAATGTAGCAACAATGTAATTGTACTGCATTCAGTGTTCCTTTTCATTTCATTTAAAATATTCTCCTTCTCTTAAACCTATGATCTTAATTTTTATTGAATGTTCTTTTTTCATTAAGGTTATTGATCGTGAAGGATTTGAAGAGTTTTATCCAGGAATGATGAAGAAAATTTTCAAGATAAAAGAAGGCTAATGAAAACATGTACAGAGCAGAACATAGAAGTGGAAAGGGAGGAAGTGTGACGGAAGAATGGTGTCAGATAGGAGCGCTTGCAGTGTAATGGCTAAAATGAAACTGGTTTCAGTTTGGGTGAAGAGAGGAAAAACAGACCTGGAATCAGAAAATGAGAAAACTGAAAAAAGAAGAACGAAGAAGGATAGAAATCCCGAGAAAAGGGAGTAGCGTGTAAAGAATCTGGAAGAATGAATGTGTCCCTAGGTTAAGTAAATATACTGTTTGTGTCACAAATGTCTTTTCTCTACCATGCTCACTTTCTGTAACATGAAACTGCATGTTTGATTTTTCCCTTGATGGCCCAGGTGGACATGGGAATAGACCTGTTATGTACATTTGATATGTATGGTTAATAATTGGCCACATTTAAATTAGTTATTTATTGTAGTTTAATATTACTAACCCTTTCCTCCACAGTACATAAGCTTTACATTTTAGACAGGTGTACTGTATGTGTCCAACATACTCAATCTCACTACTCTGTGCTTGATATACTCTGTATAAGAAATACATGAATTTGTCCATGAGAGAGATGTTAACATGCTACTGTGGCAATAGGGATCACGCTCCCCGTCTAAATCGGATCGTGGGAGTCCAGTTCGGGTCAAGTCGGAGAGCAGGTCCGGCTCCCCGAGTCCAGCCCGGGCCTCCAAACGCTCTGAGTCCAGATCCCGCTCTCGGTCCAAATCTAGGTATGTTGTTTCTATATATATATATATATAATAGTTTATGTGATACTGTGACACATTTTGTTCAAACTGATAAATGCTCATTACAGGATGGAATCTGTCACTCTGCTTTAACGCTTTCCTTTTCCTCTTCTCCCACACCCTTTTCAGGTCCCGTTCAACGCGGCACTCAAACCGCCGCTATAGCCGATCGCGCTCTCGGTCCTACTCCCACCGGAGGAAGTCCCGCTCTCGTTCCTACAGTCCCGAGTACCGCCGGAAGAAGAGCCAGAGCACGTCCCCTATGTCGAACCGGCGCCGTCACGCTGGCAGCAGGGTGAGTGTCACGAGATCTGAAGATAGGGCAGAGTACAGAAAGTACTCAAAACTGTCTTTTCCTTTTTAGTATCTCAATGTTTCAGTACTCTTGTTTAGAGAAATCGCAGCTGCTATAGCCAGCAAAAATGATTAAAGATGACCTGTTTAAAATGTTTTCCATATTTCCAACATATTAACAGAACACACAGATTACAGTCATCAGCAAGAACATTTTGCATTATTTTCTTTGTGTGGAAGTGTAATTTTTTTGACGATTGTGATGAATGCTGTGGGAAACTACATATTTAATAACCCCTTTCTTATTAACCTTCCATTCCCTTTCATTATATCAACAGAGCAATGACTTCACAAAAGAAGCAAGCAGTCATGGCGGAGATGCTGATGTTAGGGTATGTGGACCTTCTGACATATCTTGGGCAAGAGCGATGTAATGTGTGTGTGCAGGTCAAAGGTGGAGCTCACAGTGTAGCACCAGATGAGGGATAAAGGGATGAAGACTTTGATTCTTCAGTAGTATTTAAATTAGTGTTAGTTCATTTTAGTATGTTAGTATAGTATTTAGATGATTTCATGTGTGTAAATGTAGTCTCATGTTTCCAGGTATAACATGCTGTATGAGTTTCACCTTGATAATTACGAGCAATATACTGTATGTATGGATAAGAAAAACGTAATATACGTTTAATGCATTTGTAAAATTTCTGTCACAATGTTATATATATTTTTGTAAGGAAGCCTTTAAAGCTTTGATCCAACTGGTAAAGAAAATGTAAGGTCAAATATGTTTGATAAGTTACATTTAAACTTACTTATAATTTATTTATTTACAATAAATCAGGGCAGGTAGTATGAAAAAGCACCATGTTGGACCTGTTTGTTAACAGTGTTATATACCCCTAAATCCAAAAAGCAATTTTTCTGTTTTCCAGTTGTGCTATTTATTCATCTGAATTGTTTTGGTGTGAGTTGCTGAGTGTTGGAGATATTGACTGTAAAGATGGAGCCTACTCTCAAATTTAATGCAACTAGATGGCACTTTGCTTGTAGTGCTCAAAGTAAAAAATACATTTGAAAAACTCAACAGCAATTGTCTTTTTCAAGCCAAGTCCCATCTGGTTTCCTTTCATTGAGGAGAAGGCAGTGTCTCCAACACTCGATCAAAACAATCTAGATTGAAAACTAACACTAGATGGAAGAGCGAAAAAGGTGTATTTTTTAGATTTTGGGGTGAACTGTCCCTTTAGCTAGATATTCCAGGCACACAGGAGGCTTTGTTCTCCCACCTTAAAAGCTGTTTAAGGGGTTATTAAAGCTGTCCTAGTTTACCCACCCAGCATTTACTGTTGGACTGGTGCAGCTGGAGATGCTTGGAGGGAACCATTGTGCTTTCCGGTTGTAAAAATGAACATAGATCCTGACTTTATAGTAGTAACTCTATAACCACCCCTAGTTGTAAGCTTTATGTCATATCGTAAGAGAAGGTAACCTCTTAAGAGAAACCAGATCTGAAGCTGTCATTATACAAACATGTACTTTTTTCATTTTAAATTAATAATTCATGATGCAGCAAGTTTTGGCGAGATATACCTCTACAGTTAATTTGCCCAGTAAATTAAACATGCAAAATGCTGCTGTGCTAAAGAAGCATGTTTTGCATACTAAATCCAGTAAACAGATTTTGCATGCTGATCATTAGAGCATTGGATGCGGTGAGCCACACAATCAACTCTAACCTTTAATGTTGACCCTTCCAGGCGAACCCTGACCCGAGCACATGTTTAGGAGTGTTCGGTTTGAGCCTGTACACCACAGAGCGTGACCTGAGGGAGGTGTTTTCGCGCTACGGTCCTCTGGCAGGGGTCAATGTGGTGTACGACCAGCGCACGGGCCGCTCCCGTGGGTTCGCCTTTGTTTACTTCGAGAGAATCGAGGATTCCAAAGAGGTATGGGGGATGTTTTTGCTTTTGTTTATCGGTTAGATGACGGATCATTTTCAGTCCTGCTCCCAGCGACTCCTTTGTTTGCTGTTATGTAGTTTGGTTAGTTGAATTTATCTGCTTTTTAAATTAAATAGTTCCTTGATTCGGTGGCTTAAAAGTGAAGAGTATTGATATTAAGTAATATAATAGGATATGAAGTCTATCCTAGTATTATTACCTTAAAACTGTAGGTTCTACATCTAAATGTTGTCAACCACATAGCATTTTTTTCATCTTGCATGCAGGTTCAAAGGTCCACCACATCAGCTAAAGCCTCCTATTTTTTTATCTTTGAGGTGTGATGACACAAGTCCGCCACTAGGTGTCTGACTTGCCACAGATTCCCTTCCCTTGCAGGAATGCCTCTCCTAGCAAGGGGGTTTGAACTGCAAGTGGGCCTTAGTGAACTAAATGATTTGTATCTAAAAGTCCGATAACATCTTTATCTTTTCCTCCGTCTTGTATCTCTTTAGGCAATGGAGCGAGCCAATGGCATGGAGCTGGACGGGAGGCGCATCAGAGTGGATTATTCCATCACTAAACGTCCTCATACACCCACACCAGGAATCTACATGGGCCGACCAACTCAGTAAGAACGCTGTTGTCAAGTCTTGAATATTGATCACATGGTTGAAGTCCTGAAGAACACATTAATGCATATTAGAGTAATGTTCTAATGTCAGAGGAGACTTCATGCCTCCTTTCATGATTTGTAACGTTTATCAGTTTTGACATGTTGCTGCGTTCCTCAAGAGACGAGTTGTCATGACCTTTGTTTTCTTTATTCAACAGCAATGGCGGAGGAGGTGGTGGTGGTGGTGGTGGTGGCGGCGGCGGCGGCGGCGGCGGCGGAAGCAGCAGGAGGGGGAGAGACTCGCATTACGACCGCGGCTATGAGCGCTATGACAGATACGACGAGTACGACTATAGGTACAGGTGAGTAATCATTTGTGAGCACAAAGCCAACGTTCCATTGTTACGTGGGCGTAAATGTAATAAATGTTCTTTGTTTGCTCGCAGTCGCCGGCGCTCTCCATCACCTTACTACAGTCGATACAGGTCTCGCTCACGGTCTCGCTCCTACAGCCCACGTAAGTATAAAGAGAAACGCATACAGTAGAAAGCTGCATCCACACTGCTGCTAATATGCATCTTTTAAACAGATGTATATATCTCGATCAGTTTTGAGAGCAAATTGATTTTATTAGTGATGTATTAATATGAATTTCATGTTTCCTTTTTTGCAGGCCGATACTAAGTTCCTCCTCTCAGCCTCCCTCCAGTAATTGATGGTGTGTGATTCATCAAGGTGTTTCTGAGGACAACATTTTGAATAAGCATGTCTATATCAAAAGATCTCTTTTAAGTTTGAGATAGTTCTTGTTTACATGCAATAGATGTCTTAATTTTTAGACGTTTTGACGTATTCATGTCGAGTGTGAGCAAAGAACTCTGCAACTGTTGCTTGATTCTCTGACATGCATCTTTCACTTATGGTTTAATTTGAGCTTTTGCAGTTAAAACTACTGACGTGGTCCTCGTCATGATGGGCAAAGTAAGCTGGGTTTTAGTTAATAGTGGTGACACTTAATTTTGCAAACTGTGTTAAGTAAATGTAACGATCCACCGAAAATGTAGAGTAACAATTAAAGATTAATGTTAATGTTAGCACTGAGTTTACTGGTAAGTAGCAGGTGAATCAGGCTGTAAAAAGTGTTACCAGCAATCAGTGGTTGGTTCTCTGCTCACCTTTTTCTTTTTCTTTTTTTCTAGTCAAGGAAGTCATGGTTTCAGTTTCTCCCGAGAGTTTTATTATCACGTATCACATTTTTTTATTGTCCTTTCTTTGTATGTAAATACAAACGTATTAAAAACTCAAGTTTGTAATGTGTTTTTCTGACGTAAATTGCATGAAATTGCAGATGAGCTTTGGTCGTAAAGGTGGGAGTTAATGCTTTAAGTTGAGTGGGAGAGGTGGGAAGGCGAGCGGGGAGAGTTTCACAGAAAAAGACCAGCGACAAGATGTTATGTATGTTAAGTTAATGTTCACACAGGTTCAACCTAGATGATGTGGAGACACTCGTTGAAACTGCAGTAGATTCTTTAAACGTTTAGTTTTGACCAGTGAAAATGAACTTTCATTGGGTGGCTTTAATTATTAAAATACAGAGTTCTCATGGAAGAAAACACTATAGTCAGTTAGTTCAATAACTAATCTTAAAATTAATTTCCTTTGAGAGCATTAATAAGCAGTAACTCTTTACTTTCATGTGACTTCTGCAGGTGGATTTCACATTAAAAATGACCTTACTCTGACATTTCTGTATTTAAAAGTAGCCAAATGTATCCTGTAAGGATGACCGAAAGTTCTACACAAGACGCTGTGACATAAAACTAAAACCTTGCATATTAAATTTGTCCCAAGATGCCACATTTGAGACAAACAAGATCTTCTGAGCAGCTAATCACAAAAGCAAACCTGGAGGCTCTTTATCTTGTAGACCTTAGCCTCAATAATAAAGCACTTCATTCAAATGGGGTTAATAATCTCTACTGACATGTCGTGGGGCCCCTCAGAGTTATGCGTTCATTCACACTGACTCAAAGATAATTATTAAGGTTCCATGGTAACTGCTGGCTGGAAAGATACAAGGGTCAAGGTATTAGGTCTTTCTCAATAAAGGTTCAACACTCAGAGCCATAGCTGGTGTCTATTGTATGCATTTGAGGTCATTTTAAACCTTGGCTTTTTATGTTACGTGGACTTCAATCACTGGTCGTCCTTTAGATACACTTTTCTTGTATAAGTTTGTGAACCTGATTAGATAAACTTTCAAAAAAAGTGCACTGATTCATCGTCATGTGCTGCCATTTCTTACCAGTTCCTATTGTAGATATGAGGTGCAGATTAAAGAAAATAATGGGATTTTAAGGTCACATGTGAGATTGTGATTTATGAATTTATTTTCTTGAAAATGCACAATGAGCTTGTCGTGGCAGAGTCCATCTCCCAATAGGCTGAGCAGTAGGGGACCGAACGGCTAGATAGTTTCATATTATTGGGATTCCTTGTAGCCTCGTCTCACCTATAGATCCTGCACTCAACATTCAGAAAGTAGACAGGAATAGATAATTTTCTAGTTCAGAGAAAGCTAAATTTTAAGAGTAATATCAGCTTGGAGGAAGAAATCCACATCTACCTCAGAAAAAATTAATTATGAGCCAAATTATTGTTATAATCTGGGCCAGACACATAAAATACACAACTTCCATCAGCTTTTACAGCTGTACTGTGGAGGTTTTATGATAAAGAATCAAAGGTCTACATCAGGGGACACCTGTAGCTTTCAAACCCTGTATTTCTGAGTCCCCTCCTAACGTACAGGGCGATGTCTGAAGGTTAACAGGCGACAGCATGTGCATGTTTTCTATATGGTTTGAACACAGGATGACCGGTGGGGGGGTGCAGGCTGAAATTCCCCACCTCTGAGTTGTTTCCGTCAGAGCAGCAAACATGAGGCTCCACTTCAAAAAAGAAACATTAACAGCAAATGCTGATACCAATCAGACGGAGATATTTATGGTACAGGTGTCAAAAAGAAAAACCCTTTTTAATCATTTTACTTGACTGTAAAGATCCTCTTCTAGGAAATGTTTTCTGCATTTTTTTGGAGATTAAATGCATTCATGTGTTTATACGTCAAAGACATTTAGCTAACAAACACTTCTTTCCTGAGCCAGAACTGTGTTTTTATTGTTTTTTGACTGAGGTCTGGTTTGTGTCAACAGAATAAAATATGTCATTATGATTTAAAAATAAAAGTTTGAATCTTTTGCCCACTGTCACACATGTAACTCTTTGACAATGCACAGACAGCGGAACAGTGAATTACTCTGCCATAACATTTTAAATCCACATCAAATAATGCTTTTCTTTACTGAAATCATTTAGCAAAATCCTCCAGATGAATGATAATTACCTCCAACACTTTATCCCAAAGCCAGTGTTCACATACAGTAAATAAAAGCTAGATTCTAAACAAGAATTAGCAAAAACTTTCCCACTTGACAAAACACACAGTATAGTCCACTCCAGGTTCAACAAATACAGCACTTTATTTTGCAATGAACATAATCTAATTTGAAATTACAAGTGTGAAAACAAATAATGTTTCTCTCTTCTTTTAGAAAGCAAGATATTGAAGAAATTGATTGCTTTTTGAGTTGTTTCAAGAGCCAGTTTTCTCAACACAAATCAGAGTGAAACTAATCAATCAAGGTGCTGAAACCAGCAAAACAACAAGAGCCAGAAGGGAAGTAAACCACATGGGAGAGACAAAGACACATGCATGCATACATACAGCAGGCTATATATGCAATGTGTGAGCAAGGCTGCAAATATTCATGTGACTGTGCGTGAAAACACCCACTTTCATCAGACTTCTGTGCTGCCTGAAGTTGTGGAGTAAATCTCATCAAATGCTCTACAACAATAAAAAATGCACTAATTTTCAAATCACAAAAAATACTAAAATCTACACATGATTAATACAAAAAACTACATTTGTGTTGAAATAATGACAAATGAAAACTAATGGGAATTCACAGCTTTTTCTTCCACACACTGTGCAGCGTGTGAAATGCAGAATTTAATCACATGAATTGCAATTAAACAAATATTTCATCACAAATATAAATTTAGTGGCTGCCAGCTCTGAAACAAAAACAGTGGAAACGGTAGCTGTGTTTGGCTGCTATTAATAGCTTTTTAAAGTTATTTTTTAACAAAATAAAAGTCAAATTACCCCCTTTAAAATATCCTCACATTTAAATAATATTTAGTGCAACTATTGGTCCACACTGAGCAAACTTCCTCACATTAATTTGCAGGATTTGGCTTTTGTTTGAAAAATCAAGTAAACGTGACGAGAAAACGAGCAAAAACTACAAGTCCTTTCCTGCTTTTATTCTTTTTAAAAATAACAAAGGCATTAGCTTGAATATGTGCACCATTTAAATAGCCCCTTAGTTTGCATTAACTCGTTATTAACTGTTAAAAAGAAATCTTCCTTGACATGTGGTTTGAAAGGGCACAAACCGCCATTTTCTAATGAGATGAAGGGTGTCATCACACAGGAGAATCTGTGGAGAAAACACATGCATTTTTTGATGTTTTGCAGCCTGCATGCAACACCTTCATCCATATAGAAAACATACATCTGGGCTTCAAAAAAGGAAAGCGTTAACACCGATGATGACCTTGTTTCTAGCAGTTAATGCTGCTGTAAAAGGCTCCAGATTCTCCTCAACATGGCGTTCACCACTGTGCTCCCTGACTCTGTCCGAAGCGGTCACTCAGTGGATTTAATGCTCACAACTCAAGTGGAAAGAAAACATTGTTAAAGATCAGAATCGCCTAACAATAAATACGAAATAAAGCAATCTCACCGGAAAACAGAATCCCTTGATTGAGTGTAGCCTAAAGGGGTTTGTGAAAGGAGCCTTGCGCTTGGCGACGTAGACTATCTATATATCTTGGAGTGAGGCCAACAGCTCCAAGTTGGGCTGTAAACTGCGTTTTACTTAAACAATCTACCTCCCCTGTCCTCTCCCCTTCTCCTCCTCTCCAGAAATATCCCAGACTATGTTTAACCAGATCGATTTTGTCAGTTCTTTTTCCTGCACTGACATTAACCGCAGAAATCTTCCCACATAGGATGCAGTCTAGTCTGAAACTTTATGTCAGTTTGCCCCCTATGGAATTTGTCCATAGCGAGGAGTCCTGAAACTGGGGGCGGGGAGACTTTCTGTACATTCCTCAGCGATACATTCACTACTCCTCCTGCAGAGCCTGCAGCCACACACGCACACACACACACGGACAGGCTGCAGCCATGCATCAGTTCATTTAAACCGACACAGTCAGGCGAGCTCTCACATGACTGCTGTCTCTATATAATGTAGCATCTATAAGGAGCAGGCAGGAGCAGGCTGAGTTCATGCTGCGCGTTTCGTTATTTCATCCGCTCTGGAAATCATTAACGCCAAATAAACTAGCTCATAAAAAATTGTATGCGCCTAAATAGGCCGACGGAAAGCGCTTAGGATCAATTAATCCCCTATAAGAGTCAATACAGACAGAAAATATAGATGTTAACATAGTGTGAAAACTTTTAGAGAAACTTTTCAGGAGTTGCAACTTGAAAGAAATAATAAAAAGATTAAAAGTAAGCACGAGGTGGACTAAAATGTGAATTTCAATCGCCCTCTTTTATTCTTTTTACGTTTAGCCTATTTATGTCGGTGGCCCATGAATGTAAACACAAGCGAAAGTTCCTGAAAAGTTTCGAAGAGTTATATAAAGTGCAGCGGATTTGGCCACGGGCTCGTGTTTCGTTACATCTTTATGGCTTATGACAAAGCCCAGCAGAGAAAACATGGGGAGAAATGCATAATTGGCGCGCTGATTCATATAGAATAGTCGAGCAGAGGAGCCAATGAATGAGCGCGTTGAGGCCGAGCCAGCAGCAGTAGTACGGAGCGGGGTGCGGCGCTCTGATTGGACAGCGTCTCCGGCCAATCAGGGAGCTTCGTGTGTTTGTTCAGCAGCAGAGGAGTAAACCCACTGAGACAGCCATGGCCCCAGCCTGAGCTAGTGGCTGAAGGGCCCACTAAACCAACAGTCCCTTTGTAACCTGCTTTACATGAGCATGCACACCTAGGCCTATTCATTAGCAAACACTGCAGGGACACACTACTATCATTTCAGCCCAAAGCAGAGCTCCGTGCACTGGCAATGGCAGGGCTGCAGTGGAGGTTACACGCACCTTAACTTACTTTTCCATCACTTTTTTTTTTTTTTTTTTGATGAAATAAACATTTTTCAAACTCCAGCTTTTTAAAGGCAAAATGACTATAAATAACCACTGAGACAATAATAAATGTAAGTTGCAATGAAAAGCATACAACCCCAATTCCCAAAAAGTAGGTCTGCTGTGTAAAAGGTAAATAAAACCAAAATGCATCAAATTCATAATGAGTGTATGCATTTGCAAAGAACTAAAGTATACCAGTTTGAGCATTACATATCGTGTCTTTGTACTGTATTCAATTGAATGTAGGTCACAAAGGATTTGCAGATCAGTGCATTCTGTTTTATGTTTTTGACAGTGTTAAAATGAGGATCAGGATTGTCCATTCATAAGAAATGAATATGATAGTGCAGTTATGTAACTATTTATAGTTTACATTGCTACTTTCTGGCTACTGCTCAAACTTGGCTTAGGATTTGACATTTGTAACAGATATAGGAAACTCATCCAACATGATTACAGGAAAATAATTATGCTCTTTATGTGAGCATGTCTAAACATGATACAGAAAAAAACACTGACAGGTGGCACACCTCTGAAATCACATCATCACACACACTCAGCAAACACAATTATGTAAACTCTCAGTCTGGAGATGTTTGGACTAGAATTGAACTTTAATATTATGAGTATATTAAATATAAATAGGTGCACTTAGTTTCCAGTTTATTAGGTACACAAATCTGACATTAATGCAGTACAATACAACAATCCTGCTATAAAATACATGAAGTTTATGAAATTATTTTTTTCTTGCAGCTGTTTAAGAGAGGTGCTGATTCAACTTTAGTATTTCTGACGGCTACTGAGATGTGTTACTTATATTTGTCCACCATTGACTAAATATGAGGAAAAAATCCAAGTGTTACACAATATAGGTCAACAGCAACTGCAGCCTCCAAAATATCCATAAACATGAAAAAACTGAACATCATGACCTTCATGAAGGTAGAATTTGACAGTTGTATTAGACTGCATTCATTTTATATTTGTGTACATAATTTACATAATAGATAGATAGATAGATAGATAGATAGATAGATAGATAGATAGATAGATAGACGTTTTAAGAAATTACGTTATTATGTTTCATTTTCACCCTATCCAATTCCATTTGAAAATGTAATTTATTGCCACGCACCACACTGTGCGTTAATTATGATTTCTGGGTCCTTTATGTTTAATTACTTGAACAAAGTCTGCTCTGACACTATATCGACCTCTGTGCCATCAACAGGTATGGATTCTGCAGCCATTAGTCCCGTAAGTACGGCCATTTCCATGCAGTGTGACCTACGCGTATACTATCGGCCTTCGCCTATGATTTACCAAAGATCTTATTGACAGTTGTGTAATATTTTAGACATGTATTCCACACGTGATTGCATTGGGATGTGTGTTACATAGGACGCTAGGGGCACTTTAGTGTAGGAGACCCCTCCCTCGCTCAGTGAATGCAGATCCGTGCCGGCGGTATAGCAGCGAGGATTCGCCATGTGCATTCGCTCCACATGGCCAACGCCTTCTCGTCGTGCCAAACGGCGTAAAAGTTGGAAAAAACAAGTGGCGTGGCAGTACTCAACTCGCCCACAGACACCCCTCGCAGTAACATTTTGTGTGACCACGGGCAAACCGGGCCTGCTGTTGGACTTTGAGTTGTGGATCAGGGAGGGCATGGCTCCACTCTAGTTGGAGAAGATGGATGCCGTCATGTGGATAGAAGTAGTACGTGTCGTTCCCATATTGCGCGAAGGCCCTAGGAGCCGCGCAGGGGCCCTCCCTCGTCAAGTTTCTTAAAATTAAATGTGTCCAGCATGCAATTTAACAATATAGTGCAACATCATTTATGAATGGCCCCACCCCCTTTTCCTCCTATACTGTGTCATCAGTACAGCGCACTTAGCACAGCCGTGCGCACAAGCCCCCGCAATATCAGCGTCGTTCCTGCTATGGGCGTGCGTGAGCGCACTGCCGTTTTACTATTCCTCAACTGACCAATGAGAATCGAGGCTTTGCAGAGAAAGGCACACGAATGTGATTCTAGTAAAGATACACTGGGTTCTCACGGAATCCCTTTACGCACATAGCTCGCCAGGTTTTTTCCCAACACCAATCCACTCTTCCCCTCCTTTTTTCTCCACTCCCCTCTGCTGTCCCCACCCCAGATTCCCGTGCAATTTTCCCCAATCCCAAACACTTAATTGAGCAATTGGGATTCCTCACGTGTGGGCTGATTTGTAGTTTGAACACGTGGCTCATTCAAAAAAGCCGGAATAGCAGAGGATTTTTTTCACCCCCTTCTTCTTCTTCTTATTCTAGGCTCTAGACTTAGAGGCGGGCGCCAGCCTTACCGTGTGTGACATTCTCTGTCTCTTTGCCAAGGGGTTTGGAGGAAGCCACAACGTAGTTTCTCCTCCTTTTCACCCAGCCCGCCATCGTTTGGAGACACGAGATTAATAATTGAGCATTTATTTATTGCGCGATAGAGACAGAGGGGCGAGGGAGAGCAAACGCACTGTGAGGCTGCCAGTTTAAATCTATCTGTGGCTTGAACGACCGGGAAGCACGCCACAGCCACTCCGTAGTAGTAAAGGCGATTTAGGCTACTCCAAACACTGCACATCCGTGAGAGCAAATAACTATCTCTCCCTCAGCGTAAAGATTGTCCCTTTTCGGCGCAGAACATGAATAAGCTATACATTGGCAACGTGAGCGCTGAGGCGAGCGAGGAGGACTTCGAAACTATCTTTGAGCAGTGGAAGATTCCGCACAGTGGTCCGTTTCTTGTCAAAACTGGCTATGCGTTTGTGGATTGCCCGGACGAGAAAGCTGCAATGAAGGCCATTGATGTACTTTCAGGTGAGAAATCTTTGGTCACCAAAAAAGTGTTATTTGGAAAGACGCACGAACTGCTGCAATTGTGTGAAGATTGCCTTTCCTGGAGGGTGGGGGTGTATCCGAGCATTTCTTTCTCTCACACAACCTTTACTTGGCCTTTTGACACTGTGGGCTCAGACAAATAGCTGCCATGGGTTTTGAGTGAAATTCTGCTCTTGTAATTTCACTGAGTGTAGCTTGATAAAATGGTCGAGTAAACACAATCATGAGGATGAGAAATGCCAAGGCTTTCCTAATGTGCCGTACAGGGCAGCAAGGCTGTGGACGCCGTGAAGTGAACGTTATTGTGGGCTCTATCACACAGCCCACTTTGGCACGATTAGGAGCAGGGGCCGTGGTGTGTTGCTGCTTTTACCAGCTTCAATTTGAACTCTCACTTGTCCAGGTTACTAAACTATAGGCCTTCTCCTGTGGTCACAACTCGCTACATTGTGAAGCCATTTCGCCCATGCTGACACACCAGGTGGTTTAATTGTGTTGGTCAAATGTAGGCCAACTTACTGAGCCACACGACCATTCGCTTTTGTATATTATCCACCTCGGCTCATGGTTTGTTTTTAAATTAAAGTTAGCCCTGCTCATTGCAGGACACGTAACATTTTAGCTAAACTCGTATAATTTTACGAATTGGGGCCTGGCTCATTTGTGTGCTCGTGCTATTAGTGGCTCGCTCACTTTTGACCATTCTGTGCTGCTAATATCACACAATGTTGAAAACACACAGCCCTGTGCACGTATGCTTGTTTAGGTTTTAATACACTGCATAAAACCAGTAGTAAACACTAACCCTAAATACATTTACACATGCAGCGAAGGAGCTCAAGTGATTAATGACACTAATAGTTTTTTTAAAATATTTTTTTTAGGTAAAGTTGAACTTCATGGGAAAGTTCTGGAAGTGGAGCACTCGGTCCCTAAACGTCAAAGGTAGGTCGACTTTTTATTTTATTTCTCATAATATACTGCTTCTTGTTTCCACTCATGTGAGCTCCATTTTTTTTTTAAATTCCTCCAACCATTTTCTTCAAGAAGCCATTTATTTTTTTCCCCCAAGTGTTATTTGTCACAAATGTGTGTTTACGTTGCTGCTGCATATTAATACCGTATTTTCATTTTTGGCTATAAGAGGTTTCTTCTTTCCCCTGAATTCTCTGGGGTCAGATGAAAGGGGCGTATGGTGGTGTACTCCCTCCTCTCGCCATGACTATGGGGTGCTCCTAAAACCGTCGTGCATTAAGGTTTAGCCAGTACATGCTTGCATTTCTTCGCCACTATGCTCTGTATACGTAAAGTGTTGATATTATTTGAGCTCCCAACCTCAGGGCGACACGTAAAAAGCCTGGGTGTGCTGGTCGCAATGTGTGCAGAGTGAGTGCAGGCTGGATTTGAGGCGTGCAGGCCTTGTGGAGTCGTCCATTTGAGAAGGATCTGCCCGTCATTCTGCCTGCCTGCCCTGCGCTTCCGCCCTCCTCTGCACATTGTGCTGCTGTTGCATGAGATGGACTCCCAAACGCGAGTGGAATGAGAGGTTTGGGGCCCAAGTCACGGAAAACCTTAGTTCGGGAGTTAGACCCCCGTAGCCACTCTTGGACACTCGTGTTTCTGTGAATGAATACCTAAAAGTGTACTGTAAATATACCTATTTGCACGGGTTTACGTAATGTGTGCAGAGGACGTAAAAATACGGTCTCATTCTCGCATTGTGTGCCTATTTTTTAGTGGTGACGCAATTCCGCCGCAATTAATCCTTCTGTTGAATTAAATTAAAATGGCTCTCGCTTGGTAATTGGTTTACTGATTTCTATTGGGCATTACACGCAATATGCACGCTTTGGGCCCTTTTTAAAAAAAAAAGTTTGAATGAATTTCGGTTACGCAAAGTCACATTCTAAATAATGAAGTCGAGGTGAAACATAGAGGCTTTTTGGACGATTCTACGTGGCTTTAAATGATACATAAATCGCGTGGAGGTGAAAAAAAGGTCAAGCAGGGGATTTAAAAAAAAACACCTTAACGTGAATTGTATTTTTCACCATTACAGCTCCCCCTGATTGCTTGGTAGGCTGTTGGTCTGAATTGTAGGTACGTTGGATAAATAAACCAGGTGGGGAATTTTACGTCGAAATTTTCCTGATCATGAAAAACTGGTGACGTTGCTCTGTCTTTTTAGTGCAGTCTGCTGTGGTGGCTATGGCAGCAACAGAGTCGAGTTTCAGCCACACTTCAAAAAAGTAAAACGTGCCCTCCCTTTACAACATGGAACATAGCAGTAGTCAATGGGAACAGTATTCTGAGTATAAGCTGCACACACACATACACACATGCACACACACTTGTACACTGGGGCCCCTCTTTGCATTCCAACCTGCAAATATCAACTGGGGGCTCAGCCAATCACCATGGCTTAACCTTTGAACCCATCAGCAAGGGGAAGTGCTACAGCAGACAGATCAAGGTGGGGTGGCTACAGCTAGAAATGTGTAGGACGACATGCTATGAAGCGTGGGGCTTCACACTGGCCAAAATACACCATGTATTCAAACCTCTTCATGTACATTCATCAATTTGTTATGGATGTGGCCAAAAGCCCACTAAAATTATCTCCAGTGTGTTACCAAAACATCTGCTGTGTGCACTAGTGACTTCAGGAAATAAACTATATGCATTGACAAGATCTCACAACAAATTACAGTTAATTAAAAACGTCTTGTACACAGTATATCAGTAGTGTGATGTGTGGTTGTTAAACCTTTCATCTATCTTATGGACATTTACATTTCACTGCCTGACTTCTGAAAATGTTCTGTGCTTGGCTTTCTTTTTTTTAAATCTGGCATTTAAAGATGACACCCACTCGTCTTTGACAATATCTTGCTGTTTATTTATTATTATTTTTTTTTTAACTCTGCAAAGGCATGTAAATTGTACAATGGAAGACAAGCTTTAATCAGAATCTGACAGGTGTATTTACATTTTCCTTAAAAGAGCCTTATTTTCCCAAATTGGCAATTGTTTAAAAAATTTTTTATATTTTCACTTTTGACCCAGCTTTTTACAAAAGTGTGCTGAATTGCTTGTTGGTGCGATGGACCACATTTAATTCTGCAACAGTTACTAATTTGAGCTTTTTTTTTTTAAAAAGAGAAATTACACTGCAATTGTTTTATTTAATCCTTAATTGTAAACTAGACTGAGTTGCAGCAGTGTTATTGCTGTGTACACTCGGACTTGACTTCCTGGGTCAAATTACGCTCTTAAATGCTGCAAAATAAATGTAGCTTGCCCATCCTCACATGCGCATGTACAGAAGGAAAGAAAATGGCATGGCTGTAGTAGGGGTGGCCCCAAGTGTGTGTGTGTGTGTGTGTGTGTGTGTCTGTGAGCGAGAGGGACACGGACGTTAAGTATACTTTTTTTTTCATAGGTGTACTACTTGCGTGTTATTTCTTCTGTAACATATATTGCAGTTGTTCTCAGTGATTAATGTAAAGTTTCAGCCCTTTTGCCTTCCCTGTTTTATAGTGATTTATTTATTTATTTTAGACTAAGCTTTAAAAATCTCCATAAATTGAGACAATGGTGCAGATCGTATCAGTGCTGTTTGTAGAAATGGCTCCTGGCTCTTATTACAAGAATTCTGGGTCATGGGGTCACTGTGGGGCCCCACCTGCAAAAAACAGGGATTTGGGACGGAGACTTGGGGTGCCAGAGAATTATGAATGTGGCCCCTTGTTTTACCCAGACAGCAAGCAATGGTTCCTTAACTCGCCCCTCCTGCTAGGCTCAAATCACAGTCACAATGTATTTCTGCTGTCCCCTAGATGTATCTAAAATGCATTCTGTGTAGCTGGGAGCAAGACGTAAATGTGTAATGGTGTTATGCGGAAGTTGAGTCATTTCTACTGTTGCTATTCAACTCATAGGAATTCTCTGAGAGAATTCCAAACCTATCTATCCAAACACACGTGTTGCATTGAGCTTATTGGGAGCACCGTGTGCATATAAGGCCTGTGAGAGGGCAGCGGAAACGACAGTGTGGAGTTCAGTCACTCAGAACCTCTGCATACTGAATAGTTGATGGCTGTGTGTGGATGGGCGTTGAGCACAGGTCTCGTGTGTCCCTCACCGTCCCTGATGGTGTTGACGTGCTGCAGTGAGGGTGGATGATTAAGAAATGGAGGTGAATGCAGGTGTGGTGCAGTGTCATGGAGCTTGACTTGTGATTCCTCGTGTGTTTTTTGTGCATGCATACGTGTCTATACAGCCACTTGTGTGCATGACGTGCACCGTGCAGGCCCGTGTAGGTGTCAGCTGGACGGCGAAGGAAGCGGACGGACATGTAGAATATTGGTCCATTTTAAAAGTAAATAAGGAGCCCGGCCTCCTCCTGGCCATCACATGACGAGCCAACCCCAGTCACTCCTGGCCCTCCCCTCCTTCCCTCCCCCTCCCACTTTTAACCCCGCTCTACATGTTCCTGTCAGTGGACTTGTCCGTGTCCATGGCAACAGGGCCCCACCCCCACAGGGCAGAGAGGGCCCTTGTTACCCTTGCCTGAAACAGGGCTAGCCCCCCACCCCCCCACCCCCAAACACCACACCCCACTCACACACACCCTCCCCCCTCCCCAAATCAAAGGCTTGGACTAGGGAATGTATACCACCCCCAACCCCCACCCCACCCCATACCCTGGCTGACTTCTTCTGTGTGTGGAGCTATAGGTTAATCCGACTGGAAGTGCTTGGTGCATTTGCACATTTCGCATGGCGTTCCCACCGCAATGCAGAGCATACAGAATGTGTGGGGAGAGGGGGGCCGGATCAGCCAGGAATGGCACAGTGGGCCGGAAAGGGCTGGAATTCCTCTTGGAAGTTATTTGGGAATTTTCTTTACCATTTGCCCGTTTAGAATTAAGTAGTTTTTCTAATGTCTCAAATCAAATATGTTGTTGGACTGCTCTTGGCTTGATTACGTTCTCAGTGGCTAAGCTGAGGAATTTCATCTACTGCGGCCCTTGTTGCACGTGTGCAGTACGTTCTACTGCGTAGATGTGCTTGTGTGCAATTTAAAAAAATAAATAAAATCAACACACCCTCTTTCTTGAATTTGAGTTCATGGTTTAAGGAGTGATTTACTAAATGTTGCATGTTGTAAGGTGTTATCTTCTATACAGCAGATTAGAAAACCACCACTAGCTGTGGAGCAGTTTGTACAAGTGGATGAGCTGCATTTAGACGTCTTTTAACAGCTCAGTGAAGCTTCAGAAAAAAAGAACAAGAGATGTGTGTGTGTAGTATAAATCTTTACTTTAAAGTTTTTACACAGAAGACAGGAAATTATGTCCACACTCAATAGAAGTTAAATTAGCTGCATATGTATCAGGTATGTGCGGCGTAAGCTGGTGTGGAAATGGGTTGGAGGGGGTGGGGGTCAGGGTTTGTGATTCCACATTGTGTGTGTTCATGCTTGAGCTCCCAGCCATATGTACATTTTGTTCCTTTAGATCGGTGCGAATCAACAGGCAGTGGACTTTGGACTCTCCTGCACTTTTCTCACATTTTTATACAATGTTCACATGCATGCGGACACTTGTGAAACTCTGTGACTCATTTATCCACAAGTCCCATTGTCTGTGTGACCTCCACACACAACCACTATACTCAGTGTTGCTGTATACAAAGTGAAACCGAATTTGGAAACCTTTAAACTAAAGGATGAATTGGGGGGTGGGGGACTCGTGTCCTTGTTGCTTCTAATGACAGAGCACAGCAGCACCATTGTAACTGCTAGTCTCCACTTGCTTCTGCTGTTTGCACACACTCTGTGGACAAGCACGCAGTTTAGCTTCTTCCTATCTGGTGTGACGCGGCTGGTGGAGATTCCCTTTGGTTCCGTTTGGCACCTGCAGCACCGCCACTCCATCCCACCCTGCCCACCCCCCATTTCTGATACAACAGCTGGCTGCTCCTGGATAAGTGTCTATTTTAGTTGTAATGGGTGAGCTTGAGCCTTGCAGTGCTTGATTCCTCATGATGCAGTGCTACGAGGCTACATGCTTGACTCAATGTATAGACATTCAGATGCATCGTCGTCTTTTCCCAGCTGCTCTCCTTGAAACTCCTTCGCCGGCTTCACAGAGCCCTGCTTCTCTTCCCTATCTCGTTCTTCACACCGTGTGACACAATCGGTGATTTAGGATTAAGGGCGTGGTGCCTTTTTGGTGTAATCTTAATTTTGAACACCCATAGCTCAATTTAGGTCACCCAGTAAGGGCTCAGAATTGCCCCACTGCCTGCATTTTCTCCCTTCACTTCCTCCCACGTTTTTACCCAGGGTGTCTCAGTGCACCTGCTGGGTCAGGAATGGTATTAAAGCAGAAGTCGTATCTGCAGCTTTTCCACCGTGGTCCCTCTCGCTAGATGGCGGAGAGATGGAACATGAAACATGCTGTTTTTCTGTTTTGTTTTAATTAAAATACCTTTTTGTGTCATTGTGCTCTGGGTATTGTCATCTACTAATTGTCTCTCTCCCATCTCTCTTCCCATCTCCCACCATCAATTCCTTTTCTCTCCCTCCTCCTTTATCCATCCCCCACCCTTCTTCTTCCCTTGTTCTCTCTCCAGGAGCTGTAAGCTGCAGATCAGGAACATCCCGCCTCACATGCAGTGGGAGGTGAGTGCTAACAGGCTGCTAACTGCTTCCAGGGCGGGGCACCATCGGGCAGCCCAACTGGGCTCTCATTTAGTGGCCTCTGGAGTCACCTTGCCTCCCTTTGGGTTTCAATTGAGCACGCGCCTCATGATTCGTTTGAACAAGGCCAGAGTAATGCACCAAGCAGTGGGTGGAACTCTGATTGGTTGCACAAATGATTGAAAATACCACTGTTAATTCGGTAGTTCATGTTTGGAGGTGGACTTTTTTTTTTCTTTTTTTACAATTTAGCTTCCCAGTAGCTCAAGGGAGCCTGGATAGGTGGTGACTGTTTACTAAACAAAGCCATTGGAGGAGTTGAAAGAGTAGAGGGTCTCCAGGTGATTTCTTCTTTTTTTTTTTTTGGCTGGGTCAGGCAGATGACAGAACTTTTACACTTCCATGATCTTTATAGCTACACATGTTGGCTACCTGCGTGGCATGTTTTTAAAACATTTTTTGAAAAAGCTTGCTGTTGATTTGAAATGACTTCTGGGCTGTGCAGGAGGACTGATGTGCTTAAAATGGCAAATGACGCCTAATTGTTCGGTCATGGTGTCTTTCAACACTATTTAAATGTGCTAGTTTGAAAGTCAATGCCTTTTCACACCATGGCCTTTTTTTTCTGGCAAAAAATCTTGTGGAAATAGACACATATATTATATAAAAATAAACCAAGTGTATTGTCTGAGGGGTGTTGAAACATTCATGCGACAGGATGGGGGTTTGAAGTGACCAGCGCTATTGGTTGGTCTCTGGCTATTTCTATTGATTTTTATGTTAAGTAAATCTATTTAGTTATCAGTGCTTTGGAAATGAAGTGATTTGAATGAATTTAAGAAGACGTGTGTCTGTGTTTCCTTGGCATTTAGAGGTTGGAGAAACTATTGAATTGTAATATAAACCTTAGCCATAAAATATTTCTATTACATCTGTAAGTGAGCTTCTACAGCGTTTCACTGTACTTGTACATTGACAGTAAAGATATCTTATCTTATCTGAATGCAGTCCAATCACTGGCTGTGCAAGACACTAAATGTCCCA
Organism: Serranus cabrilla; assembly: GCA_903364295.1. NCBI lineage: Eukaryota > Metazoa > Chordata > Actinopteri > Perciformes > Serranidae > Serranus > Serranus cabrilla. The sequence continues at coordinate 213,067 of CAFUXE010000445.1, forward strand.
AGCAAAAAAAACGCATTGTGCAAAGTCTTGAAAGTTTTGGAAATGCTTAATTTCAGCTATTATGCTTTCAAGCTCAGGACTATGCTTAAAATTAAATGTACTCCTAGAAAAATGCCTGATTTTAAACATAAGTGTGTTTCATTGACACAGTCACTTATGTAAATCTAAACCCTTTTTTTAAATTCGAATGAAATGATCCAAGTGTCATTTGTTTTCTCCTGGTGTCTCACACCAGACAAGCTAAGCTAGCTAATGGCTAATTTAGTCCTCTGTTGATCCCTTACTCTGGAAATTGGCAACCATTAAATCATCATAATCAAAACATACGAAGTGAATATGAACAGCTGGGAAAATAAACAGTGTTAGTGATGATATAGGCTTAGTGTGGAAAATGTTGGCTTATGTACATTGAAAGTGCTTGAATTTGACTCTTTAGCAAGCTTTTAGAATAAAGTTTTGAGTCTGTAATATATAATTAACTGTGTCCTAATTTAAGGACATAGTTTATGGTGTCCAGTATTAAATTTGAGGACATTTTCTGGTGAAAGTAACATAATTACTGAAACAAACAGCTCAAATTGCTGTATGATCCTGACACTAACTTAAACCCTACAGAAGTGCTTGTTTCAGATGTATTGAGCTGCAAGGCATTAAAAATGCACAAGTGCTTTTATTTTGATTTGCAAACAGAGCTGAGACAGATATCCCACATTTGGGAAAAAACAAAACAAAATAAAAATTCACAACTTCCCTGTTAATCATTTCCAGAATGATAGATCTACACACATAATTTCAACACGGTTAAGTTTCAAACTGCACGTTTTATTTTACTTTATCCCGGATTATGCCTGAAGTGACCCTTGGCATTTTAGGCGAAAATACACCCACACATTTTCTGCGTCAAATTTCCTAAACAATGTTGATTAATCATGCAAAACTGTCCTCAGTTGCACCTCAAACTCAAATGTTCTTTTGTCAGGTTTGTACAGCAGATTTAAAGCGACTTGAAGCAAAAAAAACTGACGCTCAAGGTCAGTGTGTTAAATCTAAAATGCAACCCACTTGTTTTGTATTCCAGAAAGGGTTAACAGGCAAAAAGATGTCACCTAAAAATGAATAATATCAAAAGAAATTATGACCTGTAAGATGGTCAGATTTTAAAGCCACTGCCTGATTAGAGGGGGAAAAAAACAAGTGTTGAGCAACAGCCGTGTGTGTGTGTGTGTGTGTGTGTATGCGTGTGTGTGTGTGTGCATTGCATGTCTCTGTCTGTGATAAGCGTTTAATTTAAAACTCTTTGCTATTCAGTGTCAGCTTCACATTCTACTTTGATTAAGCACCAATCTGCCTTGTCACACGTAAATTCATATGGACTTTAATTTCAACATTTTAAGTTTTCTGGCAAATTTCACTCTAGCTTTTTTTTTTTCCCCCAGAAATCATTTGTGTCAAAGTGGAGATCCCAATGTTAACCTCCGTGGAATCTCATGTGCCAGTAACACAGCTTTACGTGACTTTTTTTTCCTCCTTCTCTCTGCAGAGGTTTAGCTGTGATAGCGTGTGCCTGTAGTGTTGTTCAGTTTAATTTTCTGCTCCATAAAGACTTAGGAAGCCTAATGGGAATTTTCTTATTGAATTGCACAGTTGTTCAGTATTATTGTAAATTGTGAGGTTAGCACATGGCTTTAGATTTCAGCCTGATTCACTCAGTGTGATCAAATGGCTACGGACAGGCTCAGTGTTTTGTAATGGTGGGCTCGCTTTGCCTACGCATGTCCCTCAGCTAAAGCTCCAGATCCAGCCATGTTCCTAGTATGTAGCGAGCGAGCTGTTTGCTTTCTAAAAGGTGACATAGAGGTTTCTCCCCCCTCAGAGGGGGAGGGGTTAGAAGAATAGAGGGACAGAATTGAATGGGATCTTTTGATGCAAAGGCCTTGCATGTATCTTATCAGGTAGATAAGACAATGGGTCATGGTTTGTGCAGCCCTACAGCAAGCGAAAAGCGCTGAGAGTAGTGGCGTGTTCACAAGCTGTAGTGGGTGGGTGGGCCTGGACTGTTTCCCCTTTCCTTCCATGTGCGCCGATTCACAGAATGTGTAGCATGAGCTCGTACCCCTCCCCCAACCACTGCTTCCTGCTGGAATGTACCCCACCCTTTCCTGAATGGCCTGGATTCCCATTGGCCGCGCTTGGTAAACGGACAGGCAGAGCTTCCAGCCAGCAGCCAGCAACTCTTGGCTTGAGGGAACTCATATCAGTGCATGAGCAGCCAATGATGGAGAGCGGAGATGGCAGGGAGGCGGGAGGTTGCATGGTTGGTGGGTTGATGGAGTGGGGGGGCAGGGAAGCAGTCTTGTTGGCTAGAAAGTGGGGTTGAGCTCTTGGGGGTGTGGCCTTGGATTCGGCTGAGCATGGTCGGATGTCTTAGCTTAGCTTAGAACCCTCGCTCCCCCTCTCGCCCGCATTTGATCACATCTATGAATTGAAATCCTGCGGTCTGCAGATTTGGGCAGGTGGCCATGGTGGTGTGGTTTTCTTTTGAATGCATTGTCAAGAAAGCAACATTTTTTTTCCATTTGTATTTTTATATGCATGATCCTAACATGCTGGTATTTTCATGCATTTTTAATAATTTTGCTAATCCTTTGAACAAAAGTCTAACAGCTTAAAGCGTCTTGTGCTTTTTTTGTAAAATGGTCCACCAAATTTTAATTTTAAATCCTTGTGTATTATGAATATCAGACTGGCTGTGAATCTAGTTTAATTTATTTATTTCTATAAATAGTTGCTTTACAAAGAATACAAGGGTACTTTTCAAATAAAGACATATAAAAAAACCCGCTCAGCACCTGGAGCGCCGTGCCTGTACCCGGAGGGCAGAGTCATAATTTGAGGTGGACAGGCTTTTACAAGAAGGCAGCAAATTCATCCACGTAACTCAACAGTGAACTCTGGGGTTCAGAGTTAATTGACTGTGTCTTTGCAGCGAGCTGGGCTGGTTCCCACAGATGAGCCTCTGCTCGCTAACAGGTTCTGGTCAAAAGCCTTCAAAATCTCGGAGTAATTGTGGCTTTTCTGTCTCTTTCTTCCAGGTTTTGGATGGTATGCTCGCTAAGTATGGTCCAGTAGAGAGCTGTGAACAAGGTAAACACAGTCTCATGTTCAAGCTTTGTGTTGCACTTACGCTTGAAATATAATTTCCAAAAACCTTGTCTCAAACACCTTTTTTTTTTATTTTTTATACTGCCTTCAGAATTTCAGTGCTTTTTATATTACAACTGTAAAACTGCTGTTCACATTTAAAGAATAGTAAATGCATAATTTATTAAATAACTAATATAATAGTTGTTTAACCAGGTAAAAGTGGCACATGTTGGTAAATTGTGTCAGTGCTGTTTTATTTAGGTGGATTGACCAGGGTTACTGTGGGGGCTGGAAGTCCTTGAAAGCACTTGTTGTTCAGATTGGAAAGTGCTTGGATTGTGAATTAACTGCTGGAAATGTTTAGGTTATATAGAATGCCAAGTCTACTGACAAACAGCTTACACATTTTGAAACATGCAACTTTTCTGCTTTTTCTTTATTTTGTCACCTTTCTGTAGAATGGGGCTTCAACCAAGGATTTTCAGTAAAAGTAATATTACAAATTAATTGTTTGGTCTAGAATGTCAGAAAATGTATAAACGGAGATGGATTTCTTTCAGGAAGTCAAGAAATTGTTTTTTCACTCCAACCCCAAAGATTCCGTTTAGAATGATGTAGGTCAAATGTGCATATTTAAGAGGCTGGAAATGGCATTTTCTGCCATTTTGCATAAAAAGTTATTTAATGATTATTCAATCATCAAAATAACCGGCCATTTTTCAGTCAACAGACAAATCGATTAGTCAGCTAATTGTTTCAGCTCTGCTGTAGAAAACTGTCCAACATTTTGGTTGTTTGTAGCACAGTTACTAATTAAGAACGTGAAATGGTCAGTAGTGAAAATAATCTGTACACTGGTTTGTACAAAGTCTTATTTTGAAAAATGCTTTATTTTAGCCGTTCCGTTTTAAAGATTAGGAGCAGTGAGTTTGAATATACTGGTGTGAAAAATCAGTCACACACCAGAGGAGCTAAGCAGACTAAAAGCCAATTTAGTCATCTGTTGATCCCTTATTTAGGAAACTAGCAAGCACTAATTTATCAAGCTCAAAACATACAAAGTTATGTAAACATCTTGTTAAAAAAAAAAGTCAATATACACCAATTGCTTTTGTAAACTTAATTTTCTATTCATACTAACAATTCTAGACGTGGTGACAAAGCATAAAAGATTTGTCTGGAAATTTGTGATTTAGGTACCTTGAAAGTGCTTGAATTCTACACTAAAAGTGCTTTGCAAACCCTGTGTATGTATCATATAAATAAATTAGTTACCACAGCTGAAAGGTGCTTGAATCTGACTTTGGAAAATGTGTAGGAACCCTGATTGACTCTGCTGTGTGTTCTCCCACAGTAAACACTGACACAGAGACTGCAGTAGTCAACGTTCGATATACAGCCAGAGACCACGCCAAGCTGTGAGTGTACACACACACACACACACACACACACACACACGCAGTGTATTCACACCATTAACCTCCAGCTCATCCGTCTTGATGTCTTTGACATGGATCTGTTCATGTTTTTTATTTTAGCCAGCATTCTCCACTGAAAATCAACTTCCTCTGTCTGGTGTTCTTGCATGCACCTGATTTCCTCCTTCCAAAAACCAGTCTTGTTTAATTTGACATGCAATGATGATGGGGAGGAGGGGGGAGGGTGTGTGTGTGTTGGGG
>CAFUXE010000445.1:217901-229319 GCA_903364295.1 Serranus cabrilla
GTAAATTAGCCATCTGGTGCCCCCTGGTGTACATGAATCATACTACTATGTTGTTCTCTGCACGAGTGGTTGTAGAAGTCTCTCGGCCTAATTGATTGTCTCACTAGAAATGTAAATCCACGATGCTCACGAGGAAGATGTGTTTTAAGTGTGAACGCTGTCTTGTGTGTGACTGTCTCATGGCTGGAGAAGTGATTTTTTTGCCTTTGTGTGTTGTGCTTGTGAGGAGCCCTTATCTCCTTTTCTCTTGTGCCCATCATTAAAGACACAAATGGTCTTCAGTCTGGATGGAAGTCTGTTGATTTTTGTTTTAACGGCCCCGTTGAATTCTCCCATTGATAAGGAGATGGGAAAGATCCAACCTGAGGCTTTGTCAATTACCAGAACTAAAATTTGTGTTTGGCAATTAAGCCATTCAGAGCCATTTTTGCTCCATGACTACTATCTAAAATCCTTTTTGTGTTAAGTCATATCTGCTCACTGGCTATGAAGGGCTTTTTAGACTGACATTTCTTTATGCTCCTCAGGGCGATGGACGAACTGAACGGACAAATGCTGGAGGACTATGTCTTGAAATTGTCGTATATCCCAGATGAGAACGCTTCAGCAGAGGGTCCTTCGGCGGGGGGCAGGAGAGGCTATAACGCCCGGGGAACCCCTCGGTCCGGCTCTCCAGGTCTGGGCGCCCGGCCCAAAATGCAGTCGGACATCCCACTGCGCATCCTGGTTCCCACGCAGTTTGTCGGGGCGATTATCGGCAAGGAAGGTGCCACTATCCGCAACATCACCAAACAGACCCACTCAAAGTACGTACACAGAGGTCAGGAATCACACTGAACCAATGAGCTGTGTCCTGTCCCTTTTCTGTGCTGTATACTGGGAAATATCAAAAGGGTGTCAGAAGAGCCCAGTGTGAACCCAGGTGGCAATAAAAATATATATATAGAGAGAAATATTGATGGTGTTTTAGCATTTAAATACAACGCTGTACAATGCAAGGCCAAAAAATTAGAACAATGGCTACTGTTGACAGGCTCACAAACCTTCACTTGGTAAAATTTTAAAAAACTAATATGAGCCGTCAGTTCCCTCCATGTGTATCGACTCTGTTGGGGCTGTCATATCACGTCAGGATTATCATGCCCAAAAGAATTTACAATAACAATATTATCGCAATATTTACATCAGTTAAATTAATGTTTAAGCTGTGTTTTTTATTTTGTGTGTTTTGTCTACTTTTGGTAAATTAATTACATACTCAAAACAGGTTTATAGAGGTGGAGAGAGTTGCAAGCGTAACTGTAAAAGGCTTACAGAAATGTACATATTATCAACGTGACATCAACATTTATTTATTTGAATGATTATCATCAATACTGGTGTATTGCAAAAGCCCGAGGTTCTGTATTGTCCTTGTGTCCACTTAAATCATTAAAGCAATCTAATGGCGCGACACAATTTTAATTTGTCATCCATACAACCTTGGAGGAAATGTGCAATATTTGAAATTGTCCTGCTGCTGCTTTGGCTCTAGTGTTACTGCAGAACAACAGGAAGAGGTCAATACATCTCTGCTTTCAGGCTAATTCCCACAGGCTCGGAAACTGCAGTTATTAAGCCACTGTTAAAGAGAAAAAAAACAACCCAGACAACCTGCTAATAAACAATTATAGACCTATAACAAACCTCTGATTTTTCAGTAAAATCCCTGAAAAGATAACAGTTTAACACCCTCTTAGCCCAAAACAATTGTGATGTGTTTTTAATTAGAAATCCGACCACAACAACGAGGCCCTTCACATCTCAATACGGAGCCACAACGAGTTATGTTCATTGTTCAGGATAAACATCAAAATATAGACTAGTTCACATTCATTTTTTGGGGAGTTCTTAATGTTTCAATTTGTCATTTAAAATGAATTGCAAGTGTGGCCTATCCTCAGACTTGTTTTCGGACCCAGTGGTACAAATTTGCCTAAAAATGTAAGATTAAGTGTTAGCTGGAGACCTTGAGCTGAAAGCGTTCATGGTTGCTTGTAATAACTTCACTAACCGTTGGCGTTGATAATACACACATATTTTAAATTGATTAAAGTCAAATTAAAGGCTCTCACAAGGACACTTCTTCAACAGCTGCTGGTACTCAGCACCAGCAGCCACCAGCAGTCAGCTGTTAACTCTGTCTCTTGTAAAACCGTGACACCAGTCATCATTTTACCAGGAGTAAACTATGCCAGGGACCCGAGGCACAAACTTTGCCACAATACTGGCATTACGTGTGTCTTCAATCACAGCATGAGACTTGTTAACTGCTGCAAAAGTTCCCCAAGGCTCCGTTCTTGGTCCTCTTCTGTTCGACAACTACATGCTCCCACGATGGAAAACTACAAATGTCTTACCATAGTTCTGGAGATGTAGCACAGATTTTTCATGTGTGACGGTGTTTTAATAGCCCTGTCTCCTAAAAAGTATGTTCTTATTCGACAAAAATTTGGGTGGATGGAAGGTCAAACCAAGCCAGGACTTTCACCCAGGAGACTGTTTGTCTGAAACAAAATGTTAACATTAACTTTACTTGCGTACATAGGTTAACTTGCGTAAGCTACTTAACTTGTGTGCACAACGTATGTAACAGTCATGTTTATTTTAACCTGAACATTAACCACAGGTTTAAAACTGTAATCCAGGTGAAAAATGTTTCCCTCAAAAATAGTTGATAATGCAGTTTCATTGCATGAGAATGTCTTTTTTTTCTCTCCAGTAGACAGGGTTACATAAAAGTATGGCGTAAGTGCAATGATGAACTGGAGAAAAGATTGGCACATCACAGATAAAACAGAAATAATTCTTTGGACCCATGGAATGATATAAAAAGTCAGAGCTCAGCTTTAATCGCCAATATGAAAGACCACAGACCAGGCCAGAAATCTTGGTGTAGTCATGAACACGCTTGGGTTGAAAGCGCTGGTTTGAAAAGCACTCTATGGTATCTGGAACAAGCTCGCACATAACTTGAAACAAATGTTCTTTTAAATCTTTGGATTAAGACATTTCTGTTGGCCATTGCATTTTATTACATTAACGTTGGGACTATTTATTTATATTTCTCTCTGCTCTGCTATTTTAATTCTATTGCTGAATCTGTTATTATCTTGACTAATTTGTTTTAAATCAACCTTTTAATTTGAAAGGTGCTGTACTAATACATGCGCCTTGCCTTTGCTGCAGGATTGACATCCATAGGAAAGAAAATGCCGGTGCAGCAGAGAAGCCCATCACGATTCACTCCACCCCTGAAGGTTGTTCGAACGCTTGCACAGCCATCATGGAGATCATGCAGAAGGAAGCTCTCGACACAAAGTTGTGAGTTTGCACCCAATGAAAATGCCTTAATTTTTATTATCTGGTGTTCCACAACAATACAAGTTACAAAAAAAATACTGGGATTTTGTTAAACACACCCTTGGTCTAATAAGTTTCCCAAGCATCTTATTAACATTCCTTTCTTAAAATGCTAAAATTAGCCTTTTTTTCCCTCCATGTCACAATGAGTATGGGTGGTAATGTATACATGCTATGCTGCACAGCTGTGCCTGTTCATAATTGGCAGATGTGGATGGATAGATGCTTTATTGGCCAAGAAAATGAGCTCTTACAGCTTGTACATGGAAAGTGAAAGAAACGTGATGTAAGATACTGACGGTTCAAAACGTGCAGACATGGGTCTAATCTGAACGTCGTAGCAGCATTTGAATAAACATCCCATCTGTTGTTCCGCAGTACGGAGGAGATCGTACTGAAGATACTTGCACACAACAACTTTGTAGGAAGGTTAATTGGGAAGGAAGGACGCAACCTGAAGAAAATCGAGCAGGATACGGGGACCAAGATCACAATCTCATCGTAAGACACACTCAAGTTCACATGATTTGTCGTCTCTGCAGCCCATTCATAAAAGCTCCAGTTAATGCTGTAGTAAACACTTTGGTGTCAGGATTTATGACAGAATTGTTCTGTCCAGTCTCCAGGAGTTGACCCTGTACAACCCAGAGCGGACCATCACAGTGAAGGGCTCCGTAGAGGCACGCGCAAAAGCTGAGGAGGAGGTGATGAAGAAGATCAGGGAATCCTATGACAGTGACATGGCTGCTATGAACGTAAGCATTGCTGTTCAATGAGGGAAATGTCAATTCCTGAAGTATTAATTATTATTTTCCAGGGAACAGACAGCAGCTGTGGAGGGGGACGGCAGCAAAATGTATTTTAGCCACCTAAAGAAATCACTGACTGTAGAGCGGTGAAAATATTCTAAACATATTCTAAACTTGGTCAGCCCTTCCCGGCGTGGAAGTGAAGCAGTCGTATACATCTATAGTCCACTCCTCACCAGAATCCTTTGACCAAAACGGTAATTTTACCTCATAGAAAACTCTGGAGTTGCTGGTCTACCGCTGCCTCGTTTGGTTGGTTAGTTTGTGTTGAGTGACTTTGGTGTTTCACCAAATAACACAAACAAACTAACCGATCAAAGCAGCGGTAGACCAGAAACGTCCATGTTCTACTATGTAAAATTGCTATTTTTGTCTATGGAGTCTGGTGGTTCTGAAGAGAGCATGGATAAAGTCCTCAGTTCTCTGTGGGAAAGGACTGACTGACTGCAAGGTGAAGCAGTGAAGATAGACATAGAAGTGGCGTACACTTACACAAATTGTTTTTTTCATCCTTAGCAGTATGTTGTTGGAATGGACAGTGACTGCTTTGAATAAGGGATGGAAGTGATGTAAATAAAGCTCATTACAGTGTGTGTGCTGTTTAAAAAAAAATGGTTGTCCGAATGTATCAAGAACTTCAAACCTGATCTTGCTGAGAAAATTTGATTTTTATTATAGTTTCAATCCCTGTTGTGTTGCGCATCTATACAAAAGTAATGAGTGGTGTTGATGAGCAAGTACACATACTGGTATTGTGTTAATGTATATGTTCTCTCTTTCTCCAGCTCCAGTCCAACCTGATTCCAGGCTTGAATCTGAACGCTTTGGGCTTGTTCCCCAGCGGAGCACCAGGCATGGGTCCCTCCATGTCTAGTGTCCCTCCCCCCGGAGCCCATGGTGGCTGCTCATCCTTTGGAGTAAGTGACAGTCTCCTCACCACATACAGTGTCGCGGTTCGCCCCATACACTATAATTACAAACCCGGGAATGGCTGTGGTTTTGCAACTCCCAGTCAGTGTAGTGAAAACTACAATTAAATTAAAAAGCAGACGTTCAGCCTTGAGCATCTCGGCTTCATGTTTCTTTTTTTTCCTATAGTGCAGCCCTTATGAGGGTGAGGGGCGGTTTTGGGCTTCTGTGCTGTCGGCGAGCAGCCAGCCCCTCGCTGTAAGTCACCCGTCCCAAAGTGCTTTGCACGGCTTGTGGCTGCTCGCTGCAGGATGAGGGGGGCCGGGGTCGCTCCATCAAAGCTCTTCTCCAACTGCCCCCTTGATCTTTGACCTTTTTTTAGGAAGAACTTATCAGTGTGCATGGGGAAACATAAATCCCACAGGACAACAGTAGCTGGGCTACTACTTGTGTTTTAGGAAGATGAATGGTTTTTCAAATGGCACCTCGTCAGCAGTTAAAAGCCCCTCTTTGGATTTTGAGGCTGCCAAAGCAAGTTGTTAGTGAACTCCCAGCTGACATATTCTCATGCTCGATCCAAAATCAACAGCGCTACCTGTTGGGACGCTGCAAACCGCTGCTGTCCCGAAATCCAGTTGGTGACATACTTAACACAAGTGATGTGCTGTAGCCTTTTGCAAGGTATCTGTAAATCCCAACCAGCGGTACTTGTACCCAAGGGGGATATATGTGAAAAATTAGATAAAAATAGAACAAATTTTAACACAAATAACCACAAAAATCCAGAGTTGACACCTGAACACAAACTGTAAGAATTTGTAAAAATGGAGCAGTGAAACTGAAGCCTGTATTTAAAAGTGTGGGCTTAATTGTTCACTATATGTAAAAAAAACTTTGGTGAATGGATTGTTTTATCCTAAGCAGTAAAACGGACTGTGGCGTCTGAAACATACAGAGCACTTCAGAAATGAGAAACAACCCGTTGGAGTTAAGACATTCCCACTGGATGTACCGACTGCAGGGCATGAGCTCCAGTGCAGCTTCTGCTGGATCCACTGTCTGCATCTGCGCATCTGGTGGCCGAGGTGTGATCTGCATTTGCTGTCCGTGTGATCTCGCGGTCACAGTATCACTAAAGTATTCATACCCAGCAGGGACACCCGGAGTCGGAGACGGTTCACCTGTTCATCCCCGCGCTTGCGGTGGGAGCCATCATCGGGAAACAGGGTCAACACATCAAACAGCTGTCACACTTTGCCGGAGCCTCAATCAAGGTGAGTGACAGACAGGAAGTGAAGTTCCGAATCTTAATGATAACGTGTCGATGCCGGCTGTCTGCCCGTCGTCACTTGACTGATAGGAATTGGAAGTGTAAGTGAAGGTTGCTGTTTTTTTTTTTTCTTTAATGCTGGCTGTCTGCCCTCATCAGATTGCCCCTGCAGAAGGCATGGATGCCAAACAGAGGATGGTCATCATTATTGGACCGCCAGAGGCTCAGTTTAAGGTGTTGTACCTCGTCACAGTCATAAAACAAACTAAATGTAATCGTATCAGCTGTTCGGCAGCTCTTGGAAGGACTTTGCAGTCAGAATGTTCTTGTATCATTTACTGCCTTTCTTAGTATGTTAGTAGCTGGTATGAAAATGTGCTTTTCTTGGGCTTGGGCTTTTTTTTTGTCTTTTTAAAGATGCCCCATTTCCTAAGTGCACCATGAGTAATCTGTACTGTCTGGCTGCAGGCTCAGTGTCGCATCTTCGGTAAGCTGAAGGAGGAGAATTTCTTTGGACCCAAGGAGGAGGTGAAGCTGGAGGCTCACATCAAGGTTCCTTCCTTTGCTGCTGGGAGAGTCATCGGGAAGGGTGGAAAAACGGTAAAAAGAGCACCAAATTATTCATCGCCACACGCGCCGAACAAACCACAATGCAAGGCTTGTAAAGCTTAACTAAGCACTAGTGTAAGGTAGAGAATTGGATACAACCATCAGTACTTATTTCAAAATGTTTTATATGCAAAAAAGGCATTCTGATTAAATATGTGCTAATATGCATTCATTTAACAGAATTCTGAACATTGGATGAAGCAACGTTAAAAGATCTTGTTTTGTGCTGTTGACATATTAGAGTTTAAAGCTTTTTTACTTTTATATATCTCGTCATCACTGTCAACAGCCATTAAAAAATAAGCACATTTTACCAAATTTTGATGAATGATAAATGAAAACAACCCCTCAGTACAAACCTTCAGAATATAGACTGTGAAACTGGGAGGTTTGGTGTGTCTAGGTGCTTCTGAAGTTCTGAAATTTCTGTCTCTGAGTATGATTTTATTATCGTATGTTTAGAGTATTTTCTATTCGAAAATGGCATTTTAAAGATATATACCTGGAGATATGATCATGAAACTTCCTCTGTTGGTTACTTTAAGAGAAGGTTTTTTTTATATGTAAGTTTCCTGAATTGGGAGTTACCTAATGACAACTTTAAGTGAATTCAGGAAATGTCATAGTAAAATAGTCATTGTGTTTCTTGTGGCTGCAGGTGAACGAGCTGCAGAACCTGACCTGTGCAGAGGTGGTGGTGCCCAGGGACCAGACGCCTGATGAGAACGACCAGGTTATAGTCAAGATCAGCGGACACTTCTTTGCATGCCAGGTGGGTTTTTCTAAAGGAGTCCAAGGCAAAAGCCAAAGATCTGACTTCTTTTTCTCACCTCTGTATTTGAATAATGGTCCTTTCAGTAACTTTTGGACAAACACGGAGAATAAAATCTGAAAAGATCATGGGTAAACATCACTTAATGTCATGATCAGGACAGGATCTTCTTATTTGATGACTGTGTTGTGTGGTGTGATCCTAACACGTTCTGGTGTCTTCTAGCTGGCCCAGAGAAAGATCCAGGAGATCCTGGCCCAGGTGAGGAGGCAGCAGCAGCCTAAGCCCACATCTGGAGCCCAACCTCCACTGCCCCGCAGGAAGTAAAGCTCTAGCGGACCTGGAGGAATGGTGACTGAATCTGCCAGAAGACTCGACAGATGGACAGATGCAGCAGAGTCCAGGGGGAGAAGAAGAAGACAAGGGGTCGTTAAGCTCATCTCAGGGGGTCAGAGGTTATCAGAACCCAACCAAACATCCACCCCTCCTTGTCTTGCTTGATGAACTTTCAAGTGTGGCTAATAAGAGACCCTGCGCCTCTGAACCTCCACCCACCTCACCTCTCTGCATCTCTGTGAGAATGTACTTCTGAGGGCTCCCAACGACGTCACCTGCCCTCACATGTACGCACCCCTCGACCGCTCTCCTCCCCCCACGGGTGTGTTATTATTATTTTATTTTTTTTGTCCTCTTTTTACACTAGAAACACAAAGAAGAAATAAGGATCCCCCTCCTATCACCTCCTTGGTGTGGTACTTCAAACCTGACAAGATGTTTTGGTTGACTTCAGATTTAGTTTTTCTTTTTTTTTTCTTTTTTTTATTAGTGTTTAATTGGTTGATGAAGCTTTCTCATGAGTTCTGTGGAAAGGAAAAGGCATTGCTATCAAGGTCCTGGTTGGACCAACAGAGAGGTTTATTTTGGGGGAGGGTTGGCTCAGATTGGGTGGGCCATGTTTAGGGGAAAGATTCTTGTTTCAGGACAGGACCCCTGAAAGGGTGGATTATATTGGGCGTCCTGCCCTTGTAATGATAGTGGCATTTTATAAATTTGGATGCATTTTATAGATAGACCTATATACATAGATGAATATATATATTTAGAGGTGAGGGCAGCGCCATGACTGACACTTAGGGAAACGGTGCCGAACTGCTGCTGCCCAGGAAAACCAATTTAATATGCATTTTACTTAACTACCTCAGGATCTAGTACCTCAGAAGAGAAAAGAAAATGATTATATATATATGAAAAAAATGTTCCTTTTCTTTTTTATTTTGCTTTTGTGGTATTTTGTATACTTTATAAAGCTGATAGTCTTTGAACATTTTTATTTTTTTAAGAAAATTTAAAATTTGGTCAGCTGCCAACTGACCTTGCCTTCAACTCTGGTGCTTTAGGTGGCATTGTTCATGTGTATGTGTGACTTAAGATGACCCTGTACATAAAGTCTATTTGTACATAGCAGCCCCGGAGCAAGAGTTGGCGCCCCCCTCAGCTGGCGGCTGACAGGAGTATCGAGAGAAAATCGCCTCAGTTTTTCCCCTGAGGGTCCACCATCTTCTGAAAAAAAGTACAAAACAACTAAGACATGCAAATAATGCCAACCGTACATAATTGCAGCAATGCCATTTAGTTTTGGGATTGACACTGTTATTGGTAATGGTACTTTAATTTGTCAAAAAAAAATCCTTTTTGCCTTCCTAGGAGGGCTGTGGTCAGGGCAGTGCAGCGCGGGCTCTAACGGTCCTCTCTTTAGCTGCCCTACAGTCAGCAGAGCGTCTGTTAATTTTTTTTTGTCTGTTCTGTTCCCAGGCCATCTGCCACCTTCTTGACGTTGGTGTCTTAGCAAGGTCCAAGCACGACTAGGTTTATTTTCATAGAGCAAGCTTTGTCAGTTGGGAGTGGCCCTTGTAGCCAGGCCATCAATGTTAACGTCGTTCACTGCATGGTGAGGGTAGGGGGAGTCACACTGATTGATAGATGCATATTTTTTTTTCTTTTTTTTTTTTGCGCTATAGGAAAATGATTTAAACAAAAAGACATTCTCTGTAACCCACAAATGTAACTTGATGTTTCGATTTGTTGTTCAAACAGGGAAAAAGGAAAGGAATCCAAAACTTAAATATACAATTTATTTCATTTGTCTCTTCATGCCGAATGTAAATATGTTGATTGTGGTAAAAGTGCTCGAGTGTATCCATGCTTCCACAGTAGAACGCCGTCTACCTCAGCTGAGGGGGTGGGGGGTTGTTGTGGCACGAGGCACCCCACCCTGCCCCCACTGAGCGCCAGCGCGCACCGATACCTCAGTCCCCCCGAACACTTGTTTCCACATGGGCGCGCCATCCTAACACCGCGCTTAACTGAGGGGCACAAGTGATACTTAAAAATATCCCGACACCTCCCAATTCCCTGCTTCCTCCTTTCTGCCAAACCACCCTCCCCATCCCTTTCCCCTCCTCCGCAGTTTGTTTTGATCTACCTCTTTAGACACGTATTTGAAGTAGAGGCATTCTTCTATTTGTTAGAATTTACCCCCACCCCCTCCTTTATGCCTCCCCATGCTTCCCCAGATATGAATGAAAACTTAAACTAAAATCATGTACTCTTTAGAATTGAGAATCGAATAATCGAAAGTGATCAAAAAATATTTTCTTTTGCCAGTGTTTATATATACTCTTTTTGGCTTAATTGAAATCCTCAAACGATGGTTATTTCTTTCTGCTTTCTATTTTTGGTGGTGTGGCTTACATGTATTTGAACTTTTGCTTGGGTTTTTTTGTGAAAAAAGGTCAAATCACGTGTTTGATTTTGCATTCAATAGTTAAAACGAGAAAATACAGTTTAAAAAAAAAAGGGCCTGCCTTTTTTGTTTCTGATTTGTAAGACTTCAGAATAGATACAAGTCCTGTCTTTTTTTTCCCTTTTGTCTTTCACAGATGCTACACTCACTCGCTGATTTGGTAGCTGTTTTTCTTCTGTTAGCATTTCTTGGCTGTGTAACGTGGAACATCCTCTTGGTATGAGACAGATATGAGGGATTGGGTCTCTGAGTTTTTTGGAAAAGCGATCTAACTTCAGCATGATATTCCCTTCTCCCCTTCTCTGCAACCATGCTTGTGCCCCTTCACCTCCCCTTCACACACAGCTCCACTTGTCAAATGCCTCTGAATAAAAAAAAAAATAATTAAATTGTGCTTCTGGGGTTTTTTTGTGTGTTTAAGGTGACTGACTGGCATACCTAATATTGTGGGCCACCGGGTCTGGTATTGTGAGATATTTACTGGATTAAATGCTAAATTAAGGTAGGTTGTTTAAATACCAGTAAGTTCCCAATTTTCAACACCCTCTTAAAATAATTAGCCCATGGCCATTTGTCCAGGTATTTCAGAAAACAAAACCAAATATTTTATATATTTAGGCCAAAAAAAAAAGTGTCATGTTTGTCAAAATGAGAATTGTGATTAAAATAAAAAATGTATATTAAAACAAAACCTCCATACAGAGTTAACAATATCTGAACAGTAACAGCCAATGTTTGAAATGGATAAAAGTTGTGAATAAATGGATTTGGCAAATGTTAAAATGGATAAATGCTGAAAGAGACCGCTGTTTATAAATGGTGTTACAGCTAAAAGTAATGGCTA
>CAFUXE010000445.1:242437-273236 GCA_903364295.1 Serranus cabrilla
GTAGAAAAACTGTACAGTGCTGCTCATCCTCCACTAGAGGGCAGCACTACTCCGCTGCTCACAGCCTGCTGGGAAAGAGTTGGTGTGTCTGTGGCCCCTCAGAGATACAGTGTGGTTCAAAACACAGACTGAACTAGATGGTAAGACTGGATCATAATTATTGATGAACAGATCATATTTATTTTTAATTAATGCTGCACCTAATTACTAATGGTGGAACTGATTTTAATAAGCCTACTTTATAAAGTTACTTCAATCTGTCTGCTGGGTAGCCTGTGAATTTCTCCCTGAGGATCAATAACCATTTGTCTTCGTCTAAAATGTGACCTGATCATTTAGCTACTGTTCAAATTAAGCATTATTACTCTGAATCTGCAAAATAACAAGCAAATGAAGAAAACATAGTGGAGTAAACGGTATAAGTGGCAGAACATGAAAACAGTCAAAATACAAATACTTTAACCATTTCAATACAAATAAGGAATAAATAAGTACACCCTCTTAATACATTTATATATATGTATATGGCTGCAAGTAGCTGTTGCTTTCATTATCAATTGATTTGCTGATTATTTTAATAAATCCTGTACTCTATAATGTGGCAGAATCAGTGAAGAGTCCATCACTATTTTTCTTGAAAATACAGAGATATTCAATTTACAATTATATAAGACCAAGTGTTGAAAAAAATATTCACATCTTTTACTTAAAATATTATTTCTTTTTAAAGTAAAGTCCTGCATTGAAAATGTATGCAAGTACAATCAGAAAAAATGTACCTCAAATGTTGAAACTTAAGGTAAGATCAGTTATGTTCAATCAACTGATTGACTAATCAGCTAATAACTTCAGCTGTACTTCTTCACCCAAGTACTGTTGGGTTTCATAATGCAAAACCTCTTATTATAAACTCTAGTTTCAAGTACCTCAAATTTGTACTTAAGTACAGTACTTGAGTAAAAGTACTGAGTTACATTCCACCGCTACAGTTGTTGGAATGAGCTAAATATTGACATTATACTTCTAAAAAAAAGGATTTATTGTGATTGGTTATCTAAAGCAGATCCATTTTTTGTTGATGGACTTTTAGAATATGAAACTAATAGCTTCGGCTCCAATAATTCAGAATGATAAAACAAAGTAGAATCTCTGTTGTGTGTCATCACAGCAGGCTCCAGACATCACTGGTTGTAAAACAGAAATGAATGATCAACAACCCAGAAAATGCATTATGCAGCCAAGAGTCACTGTTATTCTCTCTGCCTTTGTTTCTGTGTGTGCGTGCGTGCGTGTGTGTGTGAGAGGGAAGGATGCTTGCGTGTACTTGTCGTGCCTTCTCATTTACAGCTCTGGCTTGTAGTCCGCTGGTGGAATGCAGGCACATTCCTGACCGTGTGGACTGGACCTGCAGTGTGTGCGTGTGTCTCTAAGTGTGTTTGTGTGTGTCCATGTTCTTTTGGTGTTTATGTGTGTGTGTCTGCAAATGTGCTGGCAGTGGAAACTCCAATTCAGTATGTGTTTTGGCTGCAGGACGGAACATATGGGAGTGTTCACTCTGGAGCACTGGAAATACATGAAGACTTTCTTCCTTTTCAATCTCGAGGCTTATAAACATATTCCCACAAGGAGACGGGAGTCAGGAGCCGGGTCACTTCTCACTGTCTCTGATCTATCGTTCACTTCCACCCTCTCTGCAACACCCTCATCTTGCTGCTCCTTTACTCTTTCAACTTCTCCAGGTGTCCTCCTCCCTTTTCTGTGCTGTAATCATTCTGCCCTGTCATCTTGAGCAGAGGGGAGGTGAGTGTCTTTGTTGGAGCTGCTAATCCAACCCACCCACTCACTCACTCAGACACCAGACAGTCACCGCCTCCACCACCACCAGCTCCAGGACCAGGAACTGGCCTCTGATTGCAGCCAAACTGGCTCCAAAGCTCCCACCGGCTGCACTGCCAAGTTGCATGCAGTGGCCTTTTACAGCTCCAGTCAACCACAACACAGAACAGAGCAGGCAGATGGTCTTCATTTCTAGTGATGTGCTGAAGAAAAACAAGAAAAAAACACATTACAGTATAACCTCCTAAAGAAAATATCACCCGGAGGTCACTTGGAAAATGCCTTAGGAAATTATTAGCTGTTTTCCACTCAAATCCTGACAGGACTTTTTGGGGCGTTTCCCTTCATAATTAGATTTTGGTGCCACTTGCTGTGTATAGGCTGACTTACATTCATGTGATAAAGAAGGAAAAAGAATTTTCCACTTTGAAAAAAAAGAAAGAAGGAAATTTCCACGTAAAAGAAAAAACTCAAACTGAGGTGGACTGAGGTCTTTGTCTCCACTCAGTTGAAAACAGCTGCCTGGGCTGCCAAGATCTCCTCGGAGAACCGGGGAGATCGAAGCTGCGACCGCCCCGCTTCCCGGCACCGACAGACGGTCATGGGACTGCGAGGCCCGCCGCCAGCTGGCCGGAGAGAGCATCTTTGATGTGTGACGCACCGGGCGGGGAGACGCCTGCAACAAACTCTCTCTCTCTTTTTCTCTCTTTCTCTCTCTTTTTCTCTCTCTCTTTCTCTCTCTCTCTCTCTCTCTCTCTCTCTCTCTCTCACACGCACACACAAAGGAGGAAATATAAAAACACTGTCTCATTCCACTGCAATGTGAGTTTATTTATACTCCACTGTTCTTACTGGTGGGAAACATACTGTGTTTTGACAAAAGCCCCATATGATTTAAATACCGAGTGTCATATATTTAAATCCATAAATAGACTTATTCGAGGGATGCAACCTTGAAAAACACTCTAAAACTGACTGGATGCGAGCTGAGATGTTCGTATTTTCCTGTTAGAGTTTGTCCAAAAGAGTGTTTTAATCCCTGTTATTATCATCTGAACAGTTGAGCTTGCTTTGAGGATCATTTTTTGCAGGTGGAGGAGCAGGTGGATGTATCAGGTGCATCTTCAAGCACTGACTTGAAAGCTACGCGGGCTTTAGGACCGCGGGATGAGCTGGATGAGAGGCAAAGTGTGCGCACCTCCACCATGAGAAGAAGGAGAAGAAGAAGTTGAGTTGGTTGTCCTGAACCTGCTGTGTGTCAATCAGGTCTGGTGCTCCATGGATGCAGCGCTGCGCTCCAAGAGACTGCATGGGCGAGTTATTTGTTTTTCTACTTTTTGGATAATCCTTGATCACTTTGGTGAAATGTAATCAAAGTTGAGCTAAAGAAAAACAATGGGGAAGTCAAGACAGCACCGGGACAACTTCGTATCCCCCTCTCCTCTGCGCGCTTCATCATGAGGCTGTGGGGCAGAGCAGCTGTCCGGAGGAGGGTGCTCTGCCTCTGGCTGCTGCTCCTCGGGTTCGCCCTGGTTACTCTGGCGCTCTCGGACCTGTTTAACCGGGACCGGAGCCACAATAATGAGAATCCTGGTCCTCCTCGGCGCCCCCTCCAGCGGATTCCCAGTGCACCGGACCTGGAGGTCATCGTGGACTCCCGGGACCCTGCATTAGAGCTCGGCGTCGATCTGGCCCCACTCAAATCTCTGCAAGAGGACCAGCTTTTATTCGTGCCATCGACGCAAGGCACCAAGAACCCGCCGCAGAAGAAGGGGAGTTACAAGGTGCTTCTGCCTGGAGCGAACAAGGATACCCGCGCCCCTGCGCCGCCGACGCACGGGGACATGGGGAAAGCAGTGCGCCTACACCTGGAGGGTACTGAGAGGGACCTGGAGGTGTCAGCGGTGCAGAAATACGGTTTCAATGAGGTGGTGAGCGAGAGGATTTCACTTCACCGCAGGCTGCCCGAGGCGCGCCATCCTGAGTGAGTGTCCAAAGCGCACGACTGGAAAGATTCACCAAAACCTGTGCGCTCAAATGAGTCCGCTTTAGCGTTTAAAAGTTAATAAAGTTGTCGCTTTTGTCACATTTTGTTTGCCACAAACAGGTGTTTGGGGGAGCAGTACAGCGAGTCGCTGCCGTCTGCCAGCGTTGTTATCTGTTTCCATGACGAGGCTTGGTCCACGCTGCTGCGCACCGTGCACAGCGTGCTGGACACTGCACCCAAACAGTATCTGCAGGAGGTTCTGCTGGTGGACGACCTGAGCCAGCACGGTGAGTTCCCCTCAATCTCTCCACATCCACCCACCCAACCATCTATCCACCTGACCTGCGCTGACCTCACGTCCATGTCTTTGTCTGTCTCTCCCAGGCCACCTGAAGAGCGTGCTCAGTGAGTATGTGTCTCATCTGGACGGGGTGCATTTGATTCGCAGCACCAAGCGCCTGGGTGTTGGAGGGTGCCATACTCTGGGTGCAGCCAGAGCTGCAGGGGAGGTGCTGGTGTTCATGGACTCCCACTGTGAGTGTCAGAAAGGCTGGCTGGAACCCCTGCTGGAGAGAGTGGCCCAGGACAGGTACTATTTACTCAAATTATGTACAATAAATAATACAAGATTCTTGTTCTCCCAATGCCTGATTCTTTATCACACTCACGTTAAACTGCTCTGCTGGATGGATCTAAAAAAATAAAGAATGTAAGAGGAGTTTTATAATTAGGAGTGATTAAGATCTAGATACATTTGGTGTGGAAAAACCCAGCAGCAGCATGATAACTCTGGCTGCTTCTTCCTCTGTAGTGCTCTGCTGTTTGACAGAACCACTTGAGAGAAGTGAGAATATGGAGGGCTCAGATTTATCACTTGTCCTGACTCATTAGTAAGGCATGAGATACATGTGCAGTGTGTATCCAAAGCTCAGCTCTCATGATTTGGCTCTAGCCTTATGTCTCAGGCTGCCTGCAGCGTGGCTCTAATTAGACTAGGTAATTAGGCTGAACTCTCAGACCTGGAATCTGCAACCACTCAACTCTCTCAGCCACATGTTTGACCCTTCTCCCATTTCATGCTCTCTTTCTCTTCCCTCCGCTATAATCTCTTCATTCCATTTCCTTTGAGCATCTCATCACACATGGCCTCTTGGGAGAAATATTTCAAATAACATATGTGAACCAGAGCAGACCCCTACAAAGGACTGTGTGTCTCTGAACTTGGCCCATGTGACATGAGACTGCGACACACTTCAATGTTGGCAGATACAAACACACGCACACACACACACACTGATTAGGAGACATTTCTCTTTTTCTCTGTGCCATTCTCACTCTACACACACGCTGAATAATAAGTGAAAATGTAACTAAAGGAGGCTGGTGAGGAATTTAAATGTTCTAATTCTTCCAAATGTTTGACTGACAGGAACATAATTGTCATTCATAACACAAACCGCATGTTGAATCACTCTACTTGATAAATGTCAATGAAAAAAAACGGAAATTTGAATACAAAAATGAGCTTTCAGATGAATGTGATGTCTCTGTGCAGGACTAGAGTGGTGTCCCCCATCATGGATGTGATAGACTGGCAGACCTTTCAGTACAATGCCACCCAGTGGCCAGTCAGGGGAGTGTTTGACTGGAGACTGGACTTCCACTGGGAGTCGAACCCTCCGCTGCCAGACAAGGACCCCGACTCTGCTGTTCGACCTGTGCAGTGAGTAGTTTTGCATTCATGAACTGAGTTTATCCAACAGTTTTTACTCATAGTATTGCTGAGTGAAGCCTTAGAGGAAGCCTAAGCAAATGAGTTTTTATCTTTTTATGCTTATAGAATTTATCATCATCAAATGAGAGAATTTTATGAACTGGAACACTTTGGGTCACCACATGATAGAAAAGTTGGAAAATATTTTAAAAGTCATATTTTATCATGTATATTTTTTTCTGACACTTTGCAGTGTTCTTACCCTTTTCTCATTAGACCCATAAAACATATTCTGAGTAAATAACTAAAACAAAGGAGGTAAAACTCATTCCTTGCTCTAAGTGTGCTTATATCTGATAAAAGTTAAAGCTGGGTGATTAATGGTAGTGGACCATGTTTAATTTTGTTTACAAAAGTGTGTTTTTTTTAATCATTTTTAAAGTTCCAATAGGGAAATTCATCTTTGTTTGTTTGCTTTTAAAATAATCTTTTTAGATTAGTTTTTTTTTTTTAGCAAACCACAAACACAAAGGTATGTTCTTAAAATCCTTCTTTTTAACTTGTCCAGCTCTAATGCAGATAAATAACCTTTGAAAAGAAGTGTGATTAGTTTTAAGGCGTCCCAAACCACAAAGAAAAGGAAGCATTGCTCTGGTGTTTGTGCTGCGATCAGCTAACTAAGACTGTAACCTCTGAAGTTTGTGTTGTCTCTCCTGTATCTGTTCTTGGACGTTAAAGTGATAGTGATACTGTGTCCCGCAGGAGCCCGGCATTAGGAGGTGGAGTTGTGGCCATCGACAGACATTTCTTCCAGAGTGTGGGATCCTACGACCCGGGGATGGTGCTGTGGGGAGTGGAACAAATTGAGCTGTCAGTCAGGGTAAAGCGAAAACCTGCATATATAAAGAATCAACATCCTACACCTGCACACACAGGACAGAGAGATGACAGATTGCTTTTACTTTTTAATCTTAAGTCTCATAGGCGTTTTAAGCTTTCAGAGTGATTCAGTTGCCTTCTGTCAGGGCCTCAGGAATGCTGAGAGGGGACATGATGCTTTTTGCAAATGGAAATCTCAGGTTGAATAGTGGTCTGGGAATGTCTGGGCCTGTTGACAAATGCAGTATGAGAAGAAATGTTGCTTGACCACTTGTTTTCCCATGAGGACCATTAAAATACATATTTTAGGAATAAAAGCATGTTATGTGACGTGTGCAGCAATAAAATAAATGCATGAATTAACATTCAAGATCATTTGTGCATCAAGATAGAAAATCTAAAATCCTCTCCTGCTTTACAGTGAAAGACAAAAACACAAAAACTACAGGGTCATAAACCTGTTTTGCTCTTCCGATGGTCCTAGGTTTGGTCATGTGGCGGCTCCTTGGAGGTGGTTCCTTGCTCCCGTGTGGCTCATTTAGACCACCAGCACCTTCCATACAGCTTTCCAGACCAGGAGCAGCTTCAGAGGAACAAGATCCGGATTGCAGACACCTGGATGGACGCGTACAGGAAGGTCTTCTACAGGAGAGACACTCTGGCTCATTTCATCAGGCAGGTGTGTATACATTTTTTTTATCAAGAGATCAGTTTATGATTTGACCAAATATTTAATAAAATATAAGGCTATAAGTGTTGTTTCTTTCTGTGCAGTCTGAGAGCCCGAACATCACAGAGCGCCTGCGTCTGAAGAGGAGTCTGGGCTGCAGGAACTTCCACTGGTACCTGACGACAGTTTATCCACAGCTTTACATCCCCCAGGACAGACCTTCACTGTCAGGCGAGGTAACACTACCACACATGCACATACACACCCTTGTCCTTCTATCTTTGTGAGGATATTCACCAAATGCAATCCCTGGACCCTTGCTCTAACTTTAACCAGAAAGAAGAAAAAAAAAATCCTCAATTTGTTGGTTAAAGCCTTCGTCCTTACTATGTAGGAAGTACAAGAACACACAAACACACATCCTTGTACTTCTATCTTAATGTAATGCATTTGAAGCTCCTGACGCTAACTTAACTGAAACCTGAAATTGAAACCAAGTCTTAACCCTAAATCATTTTTAGGGCCTTTGATGAAGTGAGGTCAGGCTGAAATGTCCTCACAGTTATTTAAAAACAAATGGCCCAAGTACTCACACACACGAACAAAGGATTTATAGTTCCACTGATGTGTCCCATGTGCTCCTGTTTGAAGCTGTACAATGTGGGTACGGGCAGCTGTGCAGACTACCCCCGAGGGAAGGGACTGCAGGGCGGCGCCATGATCGTAGCGCCGTGCAGTGGGACGGGCAGCCAGGTAACCATCACAACAGTTGTGAAAATGGAAGACAGACAGGTAGGTAGCGCACAGTGGCAAAGATGATCTCTCTTGTCATCGCAGCACTGCGATCTAAACTCTGAGCTGGAAGTGCGGTGGGGTCCCATGGGGGCTTTGTGTTTGGACGCGAAGGGGGAGAGGGCGGTCCTGTCGCCGTGCCCCACACATCGACCAACCAGCAGCAGACTCCAGTGGAAGTTCATAAAGGCAAGGCAGAGAGTTTTTGTCATGCATCTGTCGAGGTCACAGTGGGCGTTTGGCTAACGCAGTGTGTCTGTTTTCTGCTTCAGCTGAGCGGTCAAGTCGTCCACCAGCAGTCCCAGTTATGTCTGGAGGTCGTAAAGGAAGACGGGCTTCCTCAGAGCAGCCCGAGAGAAGTCAGCGCCCACACCAAGACAGGAAGCCTCTTCCTGCGCCCCTGCACCCACCACCCCAGACAACAGTGGCACTTTGAGCAGCTAGTAGCTCCTAAAGGTGCCTGACACAGAAAGCACAGAGGGATTTATAAATCCTCATATATGTACTATGAATAGTGGCTTACAGTAGTTAAATTGTGTAGAAAAATACACAAAATATAACTTTGTTACTCCACTTTTTGTTCCTGTTTTAAGGATTGCAAATAAAATGTATTGTGTTAAATAATAAACAGACATTTATCTAAAATAATAGAATGCAGTATATGATCAAGTCTTTATTTAAAACAGCTTTTTTTAAAGAAAGAAATGTATTTATGTACACTTCATCAAATATAGTGTGAAAAACATGTAGAGAAAATAATCTGAAATCATGTTTTACTGAAGTAAATTCTTTGATGAATTTGTGTGTGATTTTTTTTGTATAGAATGCCATTAAAAAACATATAAAATGTCAATGAAGTGTCCTCAGGTTGGATAGAAAACAATCAAAAAGGGGATGATATCAATTTTACAAGGGTCCTGTTTTCCCCAGATCAATATTCTGTGAATATACAATATGCCATTATGTACAGCATATGACACCCTCAGTCCATAGACCCTCGATTCGGATGAGGAAACCCCCCCCTTCCCCTTTAACGGGGAAACTGTATGTTGTCTGAGATGACAAGAAAATTTCATTGTGTAGTATGTTGTTCAAAATGGCATAAAGTCAAAGTACGGTACATTGTTCAAAATCACAAAAAAGTCATAGTATAATATCTTGTATGTCTTCCAAAATCATATTTCAGTATCATTTAAATGGCATGAAAATTGTCATAGTACAGTATGCCAATTTAAAGTACAAGAAAATTAGTATGTCGTTGAAAATGTCAGATCATAGTATGTTGTCCAAAAAATGCCATGATATAGTATTGTTATGACTGGGGTCATTAATTGTGCAAAACTGCTGTGTATGTGTGCCCTGCGCTTTTTGTTTAACGTTTTTTGTATGCAGATTGGGGTGTGCGATAGCCGCTGCTGGATTGGTGGAGAGGTTTCACGCCCTGCTGTGATTGGCTGCAGCCGGAGCCACCTGCTATGAAAGCAGCCAAGATGGCGGCTGGTGGTGGCAGCAGGCAGCGGGCATTCCCCTCGTCCTCCTCGTCTCCCAACATCACTCTTTTTGTATTTAGTTGAACTAGGTGATTTGTTTGAATAGGTTCCGTTTGAATAGTAGGGGTGGACTGTCAGTTTTGTTATTCCCTTTTTCTCCTGTTTTATTTAGATAGGGAGTTAAGTTTTGTTGTCATTTGTTTTTGCAGTAAGACTTCTTATGTTTCAGATAGAAACGTTTTGTTTGTTATTTTGGCCTTTGTCCACCCTGAAGCCTAATTTACTTGTACTATCTTGAATTGATTTTGTTGTAATACATATTTTCGTTGACCTTGGAGCCAAAAATTGTATGTGACTACTTGGGAGATGGGGAAGATGGGCTTATTCATGTTGTGTCCTAGGCCCTCTAGACTGGGGCATGACAGTATGCTGTTAAAAATGGCAGAAAAAGGTCATAGTATAGTATGTCATTCAAACTCACAAAAAATATTGTGTAATGTGTCATTCAAATCGTACATTATGTCGTCAAAAAACACGGAAAAAACACTTCCTTTACTCCGCCGGCTAAAAGCAGTAAAAATATGTATATATACATAATATAACTTCAACAACTAAAACTTCTCATCAGACAGACTAAAATAAATACAAATGTGTGATGAGATACTGATTAGCAAAACAAAGTCATTTGAGTTCAAAAGAAATATACCAATACATTTACTATAACTATACTTTTGTACTTTTTTGCATTATACTATTTACATGCAACCACTAGGACAAAACACAGATACTCGTCTTTTAACAGGTCACTGTCCTTGTGTTTCTGCTGAAGCCTCATTGTTGCATTTCTGCCGGATCAGAGCTCTCACTTTATTCACTGTTGCATTGGGAAATTGCTGAATCAGTGTCTGTGAAAAGAGATCTTTTTATTGTAAAAGTCCAATTAATCGTCTTCTCTTCCATCAGTGCACTCTCATTTTATGTGAAGCCTACTAAAAAACAGTTTTTTTTTGTTTGTCTTAAAAGTGAAAATAGGGCACCAGAACCTGGTAAACAACCCATACATACCTATGAGGACATGAACCTTTTTTATAGGATCCAGCTGCTCTTTCAATGTCAGCCCACAAATAGATTCTTTCTATGTTTCAAACATCACATCAAAGGGCTGCAGCTTAAAATTTGCCAGCTGGCAAACACCAGCACATTTACAGTTGTTGGCTGTGTGTTCTTATCAATATTAAGATTAAAGTAGCATAAAAATAAAACTTTACTAATATAGAATGGGTCTGGTGTTTCCTTACTGGGACTTACTGTGCATACACAGGAACAGTGGTACGTGTCATGTGGACATCATGCACTTCCTAAGAGGATTAAAATGTGTGTTCAGCAGAATTATTCATCCACATTTTGACTTGTCATAGCAGAGAAATCACAGGTGTCACTGTAAGCACATTAATGAAGGCCCTGTCTCCTGGTTAGCCATGACAGTGTGGCAGTGAGCCAGCATGCTCAATAATAAAAAACTGAAGCTGAAGCAGCTGTCAGTCATGTTATTATTTATACATTTGTCACGACGTGTCAAAAACGTCCTCAGTGAAAACCTGAGATGCACCAAAACCTCACAGGAGGGTGAGAAACACGACCTGTGTGAGTGATTATCACCCTGAATATGTTGTTTTCTTAATCTTTTATTGTTTGGGATAACTGCACTCTTATATATTTTTTATTTTTATAATGCATATTACATCTCTGACAATAATAAATGGGTGTATGTTCATACATGAGCTGCAAACAGTAGAGGGAGCCATCTGCCTTCAAAACCTTCTCTCAAGACACAACTGATCACTTTGTTATTGTTACACGCTAATAACCTCCCGTACGATTAACCAATGAGAAATTCAATGAAGATATTCTCATATAAACCTTCTGTATTTACAGCTAACGTACCCAGGTAAAAAAAATACACTAAGTAGACTTAATTTAAGCATACTTAATATACATATATACTAAAAGTGTGCTATTTCTGATGTACTTAGCGAGCTACTGGTATATATAGACATATTAGAATACAGCTGAGTGAATTTGACTGTACTATTTTTCAACATCTTTTTATGATACAATTTCAATTCTGTGTCAAATTTGTCTCAATTTGAAGTATATTTGCGTTACATTTTTAAGTGTACTTTTAAGTACAAATAAAAAAAACATGTTAAAAAATATATTTATAATTCAATTAACATGATATAATAAAAATAAAATAGTTATCTCAAATGTAGATTAAAAATTATACTCCAAATACTTTTTTTTAAACACACAGCATTAGTAAAAAAGTTGTACTCCGTGTATTTAAGTGCCTTTCATTGGTTTCCTAAAGTGCACTAAACTGTATTTCAGTTTGTTTTTAATGATGCATCATTAGTACACAAAGTGTACTGTTTTAGTACATGAATCAAGTGCACATGGAAGTATACTTATGTGTATTTTAAACCTGGGAAAATTATGCTATACATAAGTAATGTCATGAAGTGCACAATGTGTGCTAAGGGTTACAGTATCTACTGTAAATCATAATGTAGGTGTTCTTCAAGCCACAGAGCTGGAGGTCAGGATGGCAGCTGGCAGGCAGGGCAGAGCCTGAGCTCCTCCTCAGCGACTCTCTCTGCGGCCCCAGGCGCTGAGTGCTAATAACCGCCTCTACTCAGTCCCAGTAATGCTTTTCTTAACCCGTGGTGCACTTAGCCCAGTCAACTACACAGCACCTTTTCAATAAAAACCAGTCATATGGTATGTCTGCAGCTTGGAGGCATAGGTCAAACACTTGCACAAACAACATGTTGATTAATACGTCTTCTGTCAGTTACGTAACTGAAGGACACTGAGCTGTTGGGTCAGAAGGGCAGCTCGCTCTGCTTTGGGTCTTCAGAAGACGAGCACAAGGTCGCAGGCTTGTTGTGTGTTGAATTTCAGTGTGAAAGCAATCAGTTTTTAGCTGTTTAGCAGCGGTGGAATGTAACTAAGTACATTAACTGTAATTAAGTACAATTTAGCTGCCAGCTTTACTTTTCAGGAGAAGATTTAACATAAAAAAGCATGATCAATTGAGAGTGATTTTTTTTTTTTAGTTTAACCACATAACAGTATATTAGGTGGTTAAAATGAGCCTTACCTTTACAAAAATAAAACACTGCTTACATAAATGCAGTAATAGAAATAACCTTATAATACATTTTGAATATATTTAACAATCTGAGTGGGTCCGTTCTGAATAATGAGTACTTTACTTTTGATACTTTAAGTACATTTTGATGCTGATACTTTTGTACTTTTACTTCAGTAAATTTTGATGCAGGACTTGTATTGGAGTCATTTTTTTTCTGAATACTTTTTCCACCATTGCTGTTTAGCTATAAAGTGTACTAAAGAATAAAACAGAATAAGAAGGCTAATAATAAAAACTGACAGTTTTAGGTCTATAACACCCCAGACCCCATAACCAACTCAAAATATATGTAACTGTGTTCTGATACTTAATGAATTTACCCATTTATGTGAATTGCCTATCAGGATGATTTAAACCAGGTGACTTATGTCAGAGTACCCCAGTTTTAAATCATAATACTGAGTCTTTTTGGTTTTCTGTCATTTCTTTGCTTGTGAACTATTTTTTTTTAAACTGAACCCTGAGAAAGTGAAAAAAAAACAAACTGGTTATCCATTTTTTAACACGACCTTAACTATTTTCTCTTCTGTGTTTATCACTTAAAATTTCAAGGTTTGGAATGAGTCTTCAGGAGTGTGCAAACTTTTCTCAGTTCTCAGTTTATTTTTTCTGAATATGTATGTAAGGGTGTAGTTTGCCTTCATTTTATTGCCAATTCTTCTGTCTGCAGGTAAATGCTTCTTCTCCTGAGACTCTTCTTCTACTGTCACCAAACTGTCCTCCCTCCCTGTTGCTGCATGTGACCTTTCGAGCCATTTCCTCCCATCACAGCATCCTCTGTCTCTTCTCCATGCTGAGGTGAGTGTGATTAATACAGTGAACACCCACACCAAACACTGACGGCCACTGGGCATGTCGCACTCTCTCACACAGACACACACACATCCTGTGATGAACCTGGGACACTCAGATGGATGTCAGCTGCCGTGGTGCACAGAGCTTCGGCCTCTTTATGAAGATCCATGGGGCTATTTCACCCACGAAGGAGGTGGCTGTACTTACTGTGCGCGCCTAAAAGAGCCTTGGGTGTTCTTTACACAGACACTGTTGTTTCCAGTGATTCGTTATGTGCTTGTTGTGCAATTAGGTCTGTGTGGATGGGCCTCAGGAGCCGAGGCTGACACTGAGTAAAGATTAAGTGCATTAAAATGTGACAAAAACTTGGCTTGCAGCAGCAATTAAGGCCAGAGACAAAAACGGCTTTTGAACGTCTCATTTAAAAAGTTTCTGGTGACACAAACGCTCCATAAGGGCACCTTTTAAATTCTGATTCCGTTTTAGTGATACCTGTGTTACCAAAAAACATAATGAATACTATCGTCATTTTTATTTTTATTTTTTATTGGAGCTATCAATCAATTTAAATACTTGGTAGCTACTTTAGATCCAACTTAACTTTTTTAAAAAACACATCAGAAAGTTGTCCAACACTTTAAAAGTTAGCATTTCAAAGTGCAGACACAGCTGACATTACCTCTCTGTAGAGGCTGTCCAGAGTGTTCTTCTTCTCTCACCTGGCCGCCAGTGCAATCACCCCGAAGCCCCCGCTGAAGTACACTTACCAAATTCAATCTGTTGAACCTTGAAAATGTCATGTTTTTCCTCTGAAATAAGGATAGTTTATAAAAATACTCCCAGCTTGGTTCCATCCCCTCTATAGTACTCCACTCGCTCTGAGAACAATACCAGAATTACAAACACCTCAACTTCAGGTGACTGTGAGGCGTTGAAGGACAACACTTTGTGTTGGAAATGACTGGCTTTCCCTGTTGCTATGGTTACTACACAGCGCATTCATTTAGGAAGATGAAGCAAGAAAATTAACTTACACCCTGCAGCCAATCAGCATTCACTTGACCAAGGTATAATGAGGATTATGTCAGAGCCTGACAGATGTATCGGCTGATATTGGCCAATAAAAGGCACATCAGTATCCGTGTATATATTGTCTGATATGTGCCGATATTTTACACAATATATAATGCAGAAAATGTTGCTTGGCATGATTTAGAAATTATGTTAGTTATTTATTCTATTATTTACTTTTTTTTTATAGTCAGCAATTGACTGAAACTTAACAGTAATAATGTTTATCTAGCTATTTATTTTATTCCTATTTATTCTTTATTTTCTCCATTTTCTCATTTATAGAATTGGCTGACAAGGTAATACATTGTATAATTTATAATGTCAGTTATTAGGACAGTACAAGCCACATAGAAAAGGTCTATTTTCTTACTAGCTAAAAATAATTACTATATTCGGCTACCATATCAGTTACCAATGAATTTTCCCTCTTTATAATCAGTATTGTCATTGGCATCAGGAATCCCATATCACTCTAGTTTATGTGCTGCATGTGTTGTCTGTATTATGGTTCACCTGCTCTGGGATTTGGTTCCTGTCAAATTCACTTGTTAATAGATAAATTAAGTAAATATGATATCAGGGAAGTTAAAGTATTTATTATTGTTCATTTCAGAGTAAAGTTTTGGCCACCTGGCAAGTCCAATATCTCTCATTTCATCTTTTTGATCTCAATTCCAGGAAATTTTCTGGCTCTTTAGCAGCCAAATGCTCCACTGTGTTCACCAGCTGCTCGCTGACTGTCTGCTGTTGGTGCTGTGCAGGTAGAGTACAGTGACTTTTTTGAGCTTTCGTACTGCAAACAGCTGCAGCTCTGTGATTCTCTCTCAGTTTTAATCTATGTAGAGAAATTAACATAGTTCAGGAAATGGGTTAGGAAACTAGACACCTGGTTCTAAGTGTTGACAAAAATGGGCCAATATTGACCAAGCGATTACACTATTTCCTGCTTGTATTATGATCTCTCTCTGTTTTGTTTTTTTTACAGCAGGTAGCAGACAACAAATGCTTTAACGTTCTGAGCCCCATTACCAAAAACAAAGCACATGCAGAGACAGAGCACGGCTGCTATCATCTTACCAGATATAGGTAAATAGTTTTTGCAGCCTGTCATTAGATAGCTATGAAGAGAGCTACAGCAGTGTGCTTCATTTTGTGCTGTCAGTTTCTAGCTAGTTATCCTTGAAAAACACACTATTGCACAACAGAATGGAAAGGCACATCATCTATGGCTGTCAAACAGTGTTTAAAAGAAAAAATGCTGCCAGGTGTTCACAAAAAGAGAAATGCCTTCTGTCTCTTTCTATAAATGAGTGAGCATTTTAGTCTAGACTTTTCAACAGGGACCCTTACATCACCGTTGCATCAACACAATAGAAGACAACTATTTCACGGAGCGCTACATGGTGATGATCCTCCTATCTGCTGCTTTGAAAATGCCAGACTTCTCTCTGACAGGTGAGCAACAAAGGATGTAATTTAGCAGCCGTTCCAGTATCCCTGTCTTGATGGGCATAGCCAGACCTACACTTCTCAGAGAAGAAACCACCATTAATCTCCACTTCTGACATGCGCATTGTTCTGCCACCCTTCCCACCACCACCGCCACTTGTACCATAGCACCCAGGGGAGCAGCTCAGACTCATTTATCAAACACACAGGATGTCCTGCAAGCCTCCCTCCCTCCCTCCCTTCCTGCTTTACACCAATGCAAATGTAACCATTTGGATGTGCAACAGCAGCCGCCTTGTCACCCAGAGTGGAACAGATAAATGTAAAGCCCTTGTGTGGAGAGCTTTCCACATCTTTTGCATGTGTATGTGTGCTGTTATATAAGGGCAAACAGGCACAGACACTTGATATATATGGGTGTAAACAGAACCAGACGCACCCACAAACATAATGTGCCCTTGATTCAGCTCTGACTTTTTTGTTGTTGTTAGCAGACAGCCTATCAGGTCTCAGTAGAGGCTGAATAGAAACACCTCACCACAGCTGGCAGATTACAACATATCTCCATTATGTCCGCGAAAATGAAAGGACTGAAATGGACAGATTTTTATTACCTGAGAGAGAAGTTCACACCTCCTGCACAGAGATGGTGGTTTTAGTACTGAAATCTGGGGCGAGGGACAAGTGAAGAGGCTCTTTTCACTGGGATAAAGTGCTCATTTGAATGGAAGAGTGAATGTGTGTGCTCACACAGCATTTCTGTGTGTGTATACAGATGAAAAGAGTGGACAGGGATGAATAGTTGCTGTATTTGGGTCAGGGCCGTCATTAAACAATGTGAAAGGAGTGGAATAAACAGACATATAATAGAAGGAATCTAAAAACACAGTTTTTTAAAGTGTAAAGATGAATGCTCATACACCATCAGTCCAACCTTAATCCATTTCTTCTTTAAGCATCTATGCTGCACTCTTCACCTCTCTTTTTTTCTCTGTTCTGTCCTCCCCTCCATCCCTTTGAGTCAGACCCAACTTTGATCGAAAATCACAAGTGCTGGAAGAGAGGAAAGCAAGGGTGCAAAGGAGGAAGGCAGATGGGCCTCGGTTAGCTAATGACAGATTGTGGGAAGCGGTGAATAAAAGATGAGTTTGCTAGCAGGTGGATAAAACGATGCATAAACAGCCAGGATGGGATTGTCTGTACACCATTAAATATGGATGGGTCTTCAAGACCCCAGGCTAAATAACAGCATTCCCACAGATGTGCCGGAGGCGCTGCTAAATACACAAATAATCATCCTCAGTGCAAACACACCCCCACCCACCTGCAAGTCCCCTCTCCGTAAAACACACAAGAAATGATCTTAGTGAGGGATATTGCTTCATTTTCAGTTCCTCTAAAAGCATTTACACATATGCATGATAAGTAACATCACCACATCAGCATAAAGTGTATCTCACCTGCATCCCTGCTGCATCCACACACAGTGCAGCAGCACCTCGCCAGGTGAGAGCAGCTGGACCTTTGACAGATGTGTCAACGTGATCCGCAGCGAGCGTACTTACTCAGTTTTCACCCCCTGCCCACATCACCAATGGGACATGACGATTGCTGCGCTTTCACCTCAGATGAACCGTAGCAGCGGCTCACGAAAGGCAGACACACACACATGCACAAAACAAATACACACTACTATTATAAACACTGTGGACAAGCAATAGTCTGGCATGACAGAGATCTGGCATTATTAACGTTGTGTGTTTGTGTATTTTGGTGGACATGCATGTGTGGGTGTATGAAGAGTCCAAGAACAATTCAGCAACAGCTGCCTGGTGGATTTCCATAAAACTCTGCACACATACACACGTTCATGTCCCACTCATGATGAATCATAGTAACTCTGGTGAAACAGACCAGAGCCTTCTTCATCAGGTCAAAGTTCTTGTTAACAAAATATATCCATAAGTGGCATTCTCATCAGCCTCAGCTGTTCTTAGTGTTGGGTGCTAATCAGGGTTGGAAATTAGTGCAGCCATCAGCCAAATGCTGATGCCAACATAAGCAAGTGGATGCTAGATTAGCTTCATTTCCCAGCCAAAAAACAACGGTAGTCTGATCTATTAAGTGTCTGCTAGATTTTGGAATTCATCAGCCACAGGGACAGGTGGACAAACAAGTTAATATTCCTGGTGCTAATGAGCATTGCTAGCATGCTAACATCCTAAACTACCAGGGGTGAGCATGAAAAACATACCTGCCTATCATCAGCATGTTAAGATTGTCATTGTGAGCATGTTAGCATGCTGATGTTAGCATTAAGTTCAAAGCACAACTATGCTGAAGTACAGCCTCCCAGAGCTGCTGACATGGCTGTAGACTTTTAACTTTAGATGTAGAATAGTATAATTTATACCTGGTTTAGCTATAATCCAAGGGCATTATGTATTTAACCATTCATTTATCTGGAAGTCAGCAGGAGATGCAAAATAAAAAACAATCAAACCCACAGGCACAAAAAAATCAAAGTACCTCTCAGCCACTTCAGTAAGTGTTAACTGACCAGAAAACATATTTTACTTTGAAATGATTCTGTATGACTTCCAAAACAGAGTAACTAAGCAAAATTTTGTGTGCATGCAAAAAAATGCTGTGCACAGATAAATAATTTGCATATGTAAAAGATTTTTGTAGCTGTAAAAATATCTGATATCTTGGTTTTGCACGTTCCACTGACAACAGATAGAATAGAGGATGCCTTTTAGTGTAGCAGTGGCTGACTTCTACCACAGTATTGTGAGAATGAATTGGCAGATGCAAGATAATCTTTATTTTACAGTAAAAATACAACCTGATATATCAAATAAATTGTGCATGCCATATAAACAATTTCTGTTGGGTTATGAAACAGACAAACTGTAGTGATTTTAAAGCAGATGTCTTTCTTTTGTACAAAACTGTCAAAGTTAAAATGTCTAGTGGCATACACAGACTGTTTGAAAGGCAGGGGCGAAAAGAGGAAAGGGCACATCAGCACGTTTTTGCCACTAAAGAGGGCACTTTAGAGTGTGTTTTTCAACAATTGGGTCTTGAAGGGGGGCGACTGCCCCCCCTGTGCACACGACTGTGCGCGCTAATATGTATCAATAGACTATAATTGGGCCATTTCAAGCATTCTTACTAATTTTAAAATGTTAGCATTTTTGACAAAAAACGACATGCTATAGTATAACATCTTTCAAATTTTGGACACGTCATAATATGGTGTTTTTCTGTCATTTCTGGATATATTATGCTCTAATATGTATCAACACACTGAAATTGGGACATTTTAAGCATTTTTAGGCGTTTTAAGGAATTTTAAAATTTGACCACTTTTGACAAAACACGTCATAATATGGTGGGATGCAGGGATAGTTTCAACTGTGATGTTTCACACATTCTAAAAGACAGACACAAATTTCTTTATTGGAGCCCAAAAATTCAGACCTTCAGACCTGTGTGTTTCAAGGAATGTCCTGTTTAACTGCTCTGGAAATGAGAGAAAAGGTGGAATTCCTGGATGTGAAGAGCTCTGAACAAAACAAAAAGCCAGGACATAACAGTCATATTTGTCATTTATTAGCATAACAGGTTTTTGTATCTAATAATATCAAAATGTTAAGGGATAAAAGATGTTTGATTACAGTACATTCCATTTGCAGAGAAGCAGAGTCAAACCTACATGAATTCAAAAGAGAACAGTAGATCTGTTAGGACGAGAGTTCGGACCTTTTTTCCTGGTTTAAGATTGCATTGGCTGGTACCAGTGAACAGCACTGTCATAGCTTCATATACAGTAGCATCATTAACTGCCACCCCACTCTCTTGCATTCTTTGAGGTAAAAAAATACATCTTTAGTATTGATACATTCATAGAAATATAAAAGCGTCTTTATATCCTTATTGTGCTTTTATGTGGGAATATTGCCTTTGCTCTGAATAGCTGAGAAAATGGATCTCAGAGTTGGGTGACAATCAGGGAAATGGCCTCCATCGTGTATTATGAACCAATCTAGTATTGGCAGTTTGCTCCAGGCCACTTCACAACAGGGGCGACTACATTGTGCCTAAATTACCCAGTTTTTTAAACTGAGCCAACATCCAATAAATATGCATCAGTAAATGCCAGGTTCAGCTATTAAACGATTGAACCGTGTTTCCTTTAAATAGATAGATAAATGGCAAGCTGGATTTCCACAGGGTGACATGCAGCATGTTAATGTGTGTCTACAGGCACTACTCAAAAGGCTCGGAAAGGCATGCAGAGAGAAAGAGAAAGGAGTGTGAGAGAGAGAAAGATAGAGTGTAGGTGTGGAGAGAAACACTGGAAAAGAGAAGCAGAGAGGGAGGAAAAAGTCCCTGTGCTCAGTGTGACAGACGACAGCAGGGGCTGTGCTGCCCGAGGCATAACATACCCCCCCCACCTCCATAACCAACTTCCTCCCCCCGCCATCCCCCCTTCCCTAAGGGCCAGCAGTAAAGAGCACAATACGTCCCATCTCTCTGCTCAAACCATTCTGTGCTCCCAGTCCAACCAGCCCCAACCAGCTACACACTGGTACACGCAATCCAGAGCACCGTGCGTGGGTTGAGTGTGTAAGGAAAGAAGGGTTAAAAGGAGTGGAAAATGCAGAACTAGTTGGGGGAAGGACATTAACAGCCCTCACCCCTCCCCTCCTCTACTCCGAAGCCCATCTCCACCACTCGTGATGCTTTCTCTTCCTCCAGCCAGCCCAGCCGACCTGAAACCATCATTAGCTAGGAGCAAAAAAGCAGGGACAGAAAGAACTCTCCTCCACCGTATCGCTCTTGTCCTCCATTATGGCACAATCCCTCCTTAAGGTGGTGGCGGGGGGTTGTTGGTAGGTGAGCTGTGCCCAGAAAGCTGCCATCATGCAGCTCCACAACTGCTCCAAAACCTCTACATCACTACGTTTCTATAAGGTAAAGCTAACACACCTAAACCTTCTGTACTTGTTTTCATGCAACAAGATTTTTAAACACGTGCCTTTAAAACAAAAGGAGTTGCATCTCTGCAAACGTCCTCCAACGATGTGGGGGACAGCAGTTGATCAGTTCAGGAGCATATTCCAAAAAAATATCCTGGATTAAGTCCCATAGAGTCCATGAAAGAGCAGACGAAGGGCTGCTACAAACCCTTAGTTTGGTTGTGAAAGGTGCCCCCAAGTCCAGTTTGCGGAGAACACCCAGAGCTCTGATGGGGTCCCTCATCTCCCCCGTCTTGCGGGGGTGGACTGTGTGCCCTCGACCTAATAGAGACGTCTCTGTGGTGGGAAATCTCTGGTGAGCTGAGGGGTGAGGAGGGCGAGTGAGACTCTGCGATGACAGGCTGTAGTTGGCGAGCAGATGGGCTGCAAGTTGAAGGTGGACTTGAGCCGGGGATAGCAGGGAAGCCCAGCTGGAGGTCCTGGGGTCTATGTGTGAGGGGGTCCTGGTGGCATATCGCACCATGCTGCTGAGGGGTAGTGAGGGGAGAAGAGGGCAAAGACATGGGCGTGTCCGTCCAGATGGAGGCAGTCTGAGAGGAGGAGGGTGAGGGGTAGGACTGAGGGGGAGTAGGATGGGGCAGGAATGTGAGGTGTGCTGGGGAGTAGTGCGTGGGGCAGACTACTGTAGGCTGTGGTGCTGACGACAGTAACGTCTCCATGAGGTGGGTCATTCTCTTCATGACTTGTCCAAGGTCGGCCACTTCTCTCCCGAGGTTGCTCACCTGCAAATACAAACAGTTTTTAGTATTCAGGAGGAAACAAAATGCCTCCATGGGTGTGGTGTGGCTTAAAAATCCAACTGCAGGGTTAAAAGTAAAAGACATCAAAAGATATTGTCCTGGCTTTTTACTGAAATCAAGTTTTTGCAGCAGGAAAGAAGAAGAGTCGTTTTTATTGGTAGTTGTGGAATATGCCATTCCTGCACTACATTTAGTTTGCAATTTTATCTCAATGATAAATCCACGCTGTTACTGAAGCTCTTTTTACACCATGTAATTGCTGATTTAAGTAAAGGCTAATTGAAGCAAATTGAACTACCAATTGACGCTGCTTTATATAAAATTAATTTGCAGTAATTAGGAGTAGATTTCGAGACTTTTTAAGTTAAGTTTTAAAGATTATTCTTTTTTTCATCCCTGGTGTGTTTTTAAAATATTATTATGTTGTTTTTTATTCTTTCTTTTTTTTACATTTTACTGTCTTATTGTTGTAATATTTATTCTTGCGATATTTTATTTATTATTTTTGTTTGAACATTTTGTCGTTTTAGTTGTGAAGCAGTTTGGGCTGCATGATTGTACAAAAGGTTTGATAGAAATAATGTTGAGTTGCGTTATAAGCAAAACATAAGAAAACACAATGGTCATTATCTGTATTTTCAATTACATTTTTTTTTACAGTGGACTAGTTTTTCCAAAATGTTTTTATTCTGTATGATAAAAAAGAAAAAGAACATGAGTTTGTTTCTGCTCAACTAGTATTGGCTGCAGTATTAAATTGCACTTGCTGTTACCATAGTAACCACAGGTGTCGTCAGATCAACCAGGACCAAAACCAGGGTTAAAACTAAATATGGGCCAGTACATTAAAAAAAATAAAAATACACAAACACACATCAGCACACTTGCCTTATTTGTAAGAGGTAATCTAACAATCTAACATCCGCTTTCCAAACCTTTGGCCTCTCTGCCTCTAACTCTCAAACTCTTAAAGTGGAATCCCTGCCATATCAACTTTCCTGGTTGTGTAATTAAGTCAAACTTTCGAGGAAAAAAAAGCCCCAGGTTGCGCACTACATCATCATTAATTTGATCTTTTCAGGTCAGTCATTTTGGGTCAAAATATTTCTGTCTCCAGCCTGCCGTTAAGCATGTACCGTGGCGCTGCTAGCACTGGTCATTACACTGGTGATGGGTGGGACGTGGTGGTCGTGATTTGTCGCTCTCTGCACGTGGCGTGTCCACAGAGGGCACGACCATGAAGCCCTGCCAACGTGCCATCTGCTTCCACCGGTCAAAGCACCCGTGACCATTCATCAGGCCAATCACGCACATCAGTGCTACTGGATGCACATCAGCCCTCAGCAGGACACACAACTCCAGGGGAGAAGTGCTGCACTCGCTGTGTGAGAACATCAGGAGGTGATCAGGTACGCTGTCATGGCGATAGATCAAACAAAGCTCCTTCTTCGTCTCTTGGTCACATTGTCCCACATGTGTATGTGTGCATGCACGTTTTTTCAATCACATTCAGGATATTCTTTGACATCAAGGTTGTTTCACTTTGATCTACCTCACTGAGTCACTGACAATAGTTTGTACAGAGCAAAAACTATTCTCTCTCTCCCTCTTTCACAATTCTCCCATCTCTCCCATCTCTCTCCCCCTCTGGAGTGGCTGATAAAAGCCCCAGTCTAAACTCCGGCTCTGATAAAAATAGAAAAGCTGAGAGCGACAGGACAGTCCAATCTGACACGCTGTCAACATGATTCCACTACTCCCACCTCAGAGACAACCGTCTGTGGAGATAGTCAGACAAAACTGCAGTCGTGGCTGAGCGCAACTCGCTGCAGCCACAGGTACGTGTTAAACCCTCACAGCATCATTAGATTACACCAACTCATCCATGAGACAGGGGAAAAATATCTGACTGCATAAATATTACGACAACACATAAAAGTGGTAAGCCATTATAGTAAGCAAACTGGTTTCTTTTATATTGGAAGGTTTTGGTGACAGTAGTTTTGGATTTACCTGACACTACTGACGATGAGGAATTCATTTCTGTGCCTTTTTTCTGAATACGATCATGTGAAAATAGAGCTGGAGCACGAGACTGACAAATCTTGCTCAGACAACAAAAGCTCTAAATCAGTGGTGGGATGTAACTAAGTAAATTTACTCAATTATGGTACTTCAGTACAATTTGGGGGCTAATTGTATTACATTATACTTTTGCTCTGCTACATTTTAGGGGCTAATAATGTACTTTTTACTCCACTACATTTAGCTGCCAGCTTTGGTTTGGAGATTTAACATTAAAAAAAAAACATGATGAATTTAAAATTATAAACCTCATAACAGTAGTTAAGTAGTTATCTTATAAAAACACATAATAAATGATAATCTAATAATAAATGTAGAACATATGTATATAAAACAATCATTGATCATTAGGGATGTAACGATACACTAAACTCACGACTCGATATGGTTCACGATTTTTTGTTCACGATACGATTTTCTCACAATTTTTTTTTAAAATCAAAATGAGCTACAGACAAATTATAACCAAATAAGATGATACTTTATTCATAGGAAAAAAAATCTTAGGTGCTTTCTTTACAGAAACTCTGTAAAAGTTTGTGTCCTCTTAAAAATAAAAAGTGCAACTTACATGGACATCTTAAACAACAAAATACATGAAAAATATCTCCTTTCTTTAGAAA
This sequence comes from Serranus cabrilla, assembly GCA_903364295.1. Lineage (NCBI taxonomy): Eukaryota > Metazoa > Chordata > Actinopteri > Perciformes > Serranidae > Serranus > Serranus cabrilla. Next base: position 266,837 of record CAFUXE010000445.1, read on the forward strand.
CAATCTCACAAGTTAACTGGTGTAATTCAATACCTTAAATAACAACAGAATATAAAATCTTGACCAAAAAAAGAGGCCCGTTCTCAGTGCGGTCACATGGTAAGATCATATTGTTTTGTTTTGTTTTTGTTTTTTTGGGGGGAGGGGGGGTTGGTTCACATGCCTTTGCATTAATCCGATAATGGTCTGTGCCCTGGCTGACTCCGCTTCGTTAGATGGCGCTGTAGCCCTTTCTACAAGACGATGTTAAACTACTTCCGGTACACGGCTTCATAACAAACTATCTGGCGATATACAGACAAAGTTGGCGTCCGAGGAGTTAGACAGAGTAGTGTTGGCGTACATGTTGGGCATTTTGCAGTGTTTGGAAGACTTTATGAACAAACAAACAGAGTCTTTGGTTACGGCGATACGACACGAACTGTGCCATCGGCGATTGATATCACAAGCTTCCACTTCCGCAAATCGGATAAACGTGACCTATTTCTGAAAAATATAGAAGAAAAATAATATATCCTACTTCTCTCGCATCGCGATTCATTTTTTCTGTCAACCGGTGCGAGTCGTCACGCATTTGTACCGATTTTTATTCGTGTCACGATGCATCGTTACATCCCTATTGATCATTGAATGACAGTGGGGACATTGAGCATAATGAGTACTTTTACTTTTGCTACTGAAACTTTTTGACTCAAGTAAGTTTTGAATGTAGGACTTTAACTCTTAGTGGAGTAAATTCACAGTGTGGTATTAGTACTTTTACCTAAATAATGGATCTGAATACTTTTTCCACCCTTGCTCTGAATGAGACAAAGCTAAAGATACTGAGGTTCCCTGGTCAAATTTGATAGGCCAAAGTATTGAACTTCCCTGTACAGATTTGTCATTTAGCTGTTATAGCCATGGTTGTCGAAATGCAATGTCAGGTAGAATAACAATATGAGCCCCAAAACAAGGAATTTTGGTATATGTACATTAATGGTGCACAATTGCCCCATGAAACACTCGATCCATTTCAAAAGTTGTTGTTCCCATTAGTCACTTTGATACAAAAACCTAGGAAACAGGTAATAAAAATACAGAGGTTCCCCTTTTACATCTTGTCCCACTGACTCAAAAAAGTCAACGCTTAAAGTCTTTGTTCCATTTAAAATGTCCGTGTTATACTTGCTTGATGCTTTCAGTATTTCATTGTGTTTCTTATTGTTCATTTACAAAAGTGGGCCACCGCTGCTGTGCATACGTGATGCGTGTATATGTCTCACTCTCAAGTGTATCTGTGCTGTGTGTGAGAGTGTTTCCTCCTCTTGTAATCATAAGTGCAATTACAGGCAAAGCTCTCATTCTTCCAGCTCTCCTGTGTAGCAGCACATTATGATTTCCATGACACGGTACAAAGGTCCCCGCTACCACTAGAAAAAATCCCTTCAGTGGCAGCGATGTAGCACGAGGTTAAAGGGTAGAGATGAGAGGTCACGGAGCAAAGCAGAGTTTATTACTGTGTTCACACATTTTTGCAGTTCATTAAAATGCTGCCACTTCTGTGTGGTTCAGGTCAGAATGTGCACAGACATTAACCTGGTCAGCTTGTTGTTTTGATGACCATGTCTCTTGTTTAACATTGTAAATTGTGCTTTTTCATTCAGTGGAAATGAAAATGCCCTCGCTACATTATTTCACTGAAAAAAATGGTGCTGTTGCAGTTGTTTATTAAGAAAAATAACACTGTCAACTAACAAATTGGGCTTCTGCAAGCATGCAATATTGTTGCATGTGTTTTTTGTTAATTTGTTAAGTGCTGTCTAGTGTATTTCTACCCACAGTGGAGCTCCAGCAACACAAACTGGAGTGGAGCATTAGCTGATCTTAATTGCACTGGATGAGAGGCTGTGAATGAGTTGACCACAGTGCTGAATTACAGTACTTAACAAAAAAACCCTTTTTACAAATGATATAAAACTATTCTGCTTGTAACAAATATCAGGCGAGGCCTTTATTAGTCACACGTGTTTGTGGAGAAAGCAGGTAGGGTTTACACCAACCAACACCCTCTTTTCATGTCCTATGGTGATCTGAGTAGATGGATCCAAATAAGGATTAACAACCTACGAGATCATGCTGAGAGACTTCCTGTAAAACACCGGTAACCCACAGAGACACAGAGAGGACCACAGAGCTGACGTGTGTGACTGAGAAACTGTTGTGCAATTCTGTTTTAGTCATTGTTTTCTCATCCCTGTAGGATTTGCTTTGTGTTTCCTCTCATAAAGCTATCTGTCTTGTCCTCTTTCCCCCCTCTGTTTCTCTCTCTTCAGGTCTTTTTCTCCTTTCTGCCTCTATCTGCTCATCCCAGGATACAGACTGAGGCTTAGCGGGAGGAAGCAAACACCCCTCCTCACCTGCCAAAAGTCTAATGTCAATTTAGCCACCCGCCCATCAAAACCATAGGATACAGCAGGAGAGGCTGTGTGTGTGAACGGATTATTACCAGCTGGACAATGAACCACTAAAGTCCATAGAACATCCCAATATGACACCGTATAATGATGCAGACAAGGCACAGTTTGTCTGGTGTAGAAAAATACAAAAGAAACATACGTCCTGTATGTTCAGGCTACACCTGAAGCACGCTAAATGGGGAAATATATTGACCTTATTACAGGGCCATGATGTTGAATGAGACATGCCACATATGGGTTAAGGCACATTTTCACTGATAAACGATCAATGCTGACTTGTCGGGGGTGGGAGGCATGTGAGTATTTTTAACCCAGTGGGCTTTACTTACCCCATGTTGTTCTTATAAGTTTTTGTATGATTTCCTACGAAAACAGTAATGCACTGACATTTTGTAGCTTTAAAAAAAAAATTGTGTCCAGTGATGTAGCATACTGTAAACACTGAATTGTACATTTATTTGTTTATTTTTTTAAATTCTACTTTACTTTTTATTATTATTATTATTATTATTATTAGTAGTAGTAGTAGTAGCAGTAGTATTTAGTAGTATTTTTATTTCATATTTTTGTCATATTTATCCTTTTTTTCTTTTTTTTCACTGTCAGTAAATACCTTGTTATGGTGTTATACTGTTTCCTGTCATGTATTATATTGTGATTTAATAGAAAAACGTGAGAAACATCAGACAATTTTTTAGTCATGAAATACAAAAAACAGAAGAAACACTGTCTGTGGCAAATTCTATTTAAGGTTCATGAAAACATACATTTAGGATTTTGTGAGTTATATCTATATAATTCTAGAAGGTCTGATTATAACACCACATCCTCTCAAGGAGCCGTTTCTGCAATGTCACATTCATTCATTTTTGGCTTCATTACTTCTCTCAATCCGTTCACCTGTCTTGTGCCTGACATGCTGATCTAGCCATATGGCTAGTGCCTACCTGAGCCCACCTGTCTCTCTCTCTCTCACACACACGCACACACACATCCTTGAACTTCTATCTTTGTGAGGACCTTTAATTGACATAATGCATTCCTGAGCCCCTTTCCCGAACCTTAACTGTCATTTCTAAATGTCGAGCCCCAACATTTATCCTAAACCTAACCTTTAACTTGCATAAGTCCCCACTCTGTTGGTTGTAAATTTATTATGGTCGTCAGTCTGTAGGAAGTACAAGTACACACACACAGAGTCCTACCTGCTGGTCGAGGTGTCTCAGTTGTCCCCTTGTCTCCTCTGCTTTAGCTGCTAACTCTGCTGTGCTGATCTGCAGTATGTCTGTGACAGAAATGAGCAGGTTACAAATCACTTCAAGTGTTGAGTCGGAACTACAAATGTACACCCGGCAGTTACTACATCAAGGCAGCCGATAAATACTGTAGGCGCTGACAGGAAGTGCAAATTCCCATGAATCACCCTCATTATACAATGATGCGAGAGATTTAGTTGCAAACTGTTTTCACTTCGCAGGATGTGGGAAACTGAGTGGATTGTAGATGTTATTTGAGAGGTAAACTGCTGAGTATTTTAGGATGGGAGGACCTGTGGCAGATGCTGAGGTACTGGTTGGTTCACTGACAGGACAACCTCGGCTGGTAGAAAAGGGGAAAGCCAGGGAACCCTCCGTCCCGTCACTGTCTTCTGTGCCGTCCACTATCCTGCAGGGAGACAGAAATGTGTGTGTGTGAAAAAGTAAAGATTGACGTTGATGATCTGATGATGTACTTGTTGTTGGATAACTTAAAATCAATACTGTGATTGATTCTCGCGTAATCTTGACATATCCAGAAGAATCAGCTGCTGTGGTAAGTTGCTGCTTGGTTTATACAGTAAATAAGAAGCTACAGCCAGCAACTTTTTAGATTAGCTTAGCATAAGTTTTAGGTGAGGAAGTGAAAGGTCCCGCAAAATGCTGTTTCTCTTGTTTGACTTTGACTCTTTATTTTGTCAAAAGTGTGCAGCCTTAGTTTTTATCACATGTACTGTGCTAAAAAATGTCAAAAATAGACTTACACAAAGTCCCAGAGACACAGGCCTGCACAGGCAGACAGACAAATCGATGGCGATCAAACTCACCTGGGGCTGAGGTTGGACGGGTCTAAAGTGGTGAGAGTAATTTGCTGGATCTTCCTCTGAGACCTCCTGGAGCTCTGTCCTGCCGTCCTCTGGCCGGATCGGCTCAGTGGAGACTTCCCACCCCCAGCGTCCCCGAGGTTTACCGCTCGGTTCCGCTCCAATGACAGGGACACAGACATTGTCTCGTCTTCCTCCTCCTCATCTCCCTCATGTTCCTCCTGCGCCTCTATGATGGGCGGGTAGCCCTGAACCACTCGTCCGTTCCTTCTCAGCCCAGACTGGAAATGAAATGAAGAGAAAAAAATAAATGTGAAAAGAATCTTCAAGAGTAAGGACAAATATCAATCTTCCATGATTTAACAACATTTAGTACAACCTTTGAGTGTGGAGACTAAGAGAACTTTTGAAGATTACTAAAGAAAAAGCAGAGACATGAAATCAAAATCTATTCATGCTGATTTGAGTCATCTGAAGCATCAAAGCAACCTTAATGATGACAAATACCTCTTTTAAATAAATCCTTCAGATTCTGTTTCACAGCAAATCTTGCCAACCTCATTATTTCTGCTTCCTCTGAAGATTCTGAATATGCTAAGCTGTATTTCTACAGTTAATACTGTGACCCTGAACATGTTTTCAATACAAAAATTTGCACTTTTGACTCCTAAGTGCAAAGAGCAGATCACTCAGCTGGATTTATGAGTGACAAGGTCGACTAAAAATCCCCAGATCAACATTTCAGACGCAAATTGTGACCTGCAGAGTAACAAAGGCAACACTTATGAACTCTGACGTCAGGCCTGGGTCTGCAGTTGTGCAAAAATAGCAAGGACTCTGACCAACCGTAAGATGAGGATACAATTAGGTAATAACACCAATAAAGTAACCTATTGATCAGCAGCCTATGACCCGACACTCTTGGAGAAAGCACCACACCAGCGTGAGGTTAATGGCTCCTGCAGCTGCATTGATTTTATTGTTTCTCAACATTCAGAGAGCAGTCTGACAGCATGTGGAGCACGTCATCATCACAGGAAGAATGATTTAATGGCCGCTAACCCTTTGTGTGCAGAATTGATCTTTCTTCTCCCCCAACTTCGCTACGAAAAAAATAAAAAAAATCAGATTGGAATCATTAATTCTCAATGAGTGATCGAGTCCATTATCTGCGATGGAGGTCGACTGCTGGGTCGCCCCGCAGACTTTTTATAGGGTTAGAAAAATGGATCTGTAGCTGAACGTTAATTTGAGTTTCATTACTTTCGTTTGCGCGGTGATTAAAACGTTGCGAGCGGGTAGGGTGAGTCTTTTGAGTTAAATGGTACCCGTCTCAAAGTGGGGCATTTTGCTTTGAGATCGCATCAATCAGTGTTGGAGTGTGTTCGTGGTCTGTTACCTGAGCATCCAGAGCTGTCGTGGGGAGTCGGGCCTTAACCTGGAAGACAGCCAGAGAGGAAATATACAGTAAATGAACTGCAGGAAAGAGCAATCAAGATGTGGCCTCTCTTCTCCCAGTTTTAAATTACAGAGGAGCGGTTTCACAGTGCTCCGCAGTAAATCATAATGCAAAGCTGGCAGAAAAAGACTATATGGGTTGGGGTGATCCAATGAAGGAAAATAATTCACCTTAACACACTGATGCTGCTGTGTTGTGCTCATATATGAAATACAGTAATATCCGAGCAATTTCAACCTCTCAGCCACAAACACGACCTCCATCCTGAGCTGCTTCCTTCCTCCTGTCTTCATTTTAACTCCACTCAGTCCTGAGATTCTGGCTGCCCCCCTGCACATTAGCTTCACCTAAAAGCCCCGCGGCAGGTATAGAGTGTCTGAGTGAGTGTATGTGTGTGTGTGT